>CAUYPK010025575.1:0-48557 GCA_963574355.1 Loris lydekkerianus | reverse complement strand
GGTGTACCAGAAGGAAAAATATCCTTTTATCATAAGGACACTTGTACTAGACTGTTTATTGCAGCTCAATTTACAATTGCCAAAATGTGGAAATAGCCTAAATGCCCACCAACCCAGGAATGGATTAACAAGCTGTGGTATATGTATACCATGGAATACTATTCAGCCATTAAAAAAGGGAGACTTTACATCCTTCGTATTAACCTGGATTGAAGTGGTACACATTATTCTTAGTAAACCATCACAAGAATGGAGAAGCATGAATTCTATGTACTCAATTTTGATATGAGGACAATTAATGACAATTAAGGTCACGGTGGGGGTGGGGAAAGGGGAGAGTAGAGAGAGAAAGAAAGTCGGAGGGGTGGGGAAAGGAAGAGCAGAGAGAGGGAAGGAGGGAGGGGGGTGGGGCCTTGGTGTGTGCCACACCTTTTGGGGGCAAGACACGATTGTAAGAGGGACTTTACCTAACAAACGCAATCAGTATAACCTGGCTTATTGTACCCTCAATGAATCCCCAACAATTAAAAAAAAAAAAAATTCTGGGTGTAATAGAAATTTTTGTAGTGAAACTGGTGGACAGAAATCAAAATCCTAGCTCGTGTTAGCTAAGAACAGAACAAAGCAAAGCCTCCCTAGTCTCTAGAAATAACGCCATAAATTAGCAAGCAAAACGAAGTATTCTAAGGAAGACAGAAGAAAATAGGAAAGAAGCCCGACTGAACATTCACACCTGAGAAACCAGGAGCACAGGTGTAATCACACTCCTCCTCAGAACTCCTGTGCATACCGGTTTGGGAACACGATTTAGGAAATGAACGTTTTCTGGTGTGGCTGCTTGGTGTTTTTAAGACAGAAACATAAGGATGTGGGAAGATGCCCCCAACTGATCCATTTGGATAAACACCAGAAGACTTCCTGATGATTTCCGATGCTTCTCCCACCAAGCAGAATAAGGGAGCTGTTAACATTTCAAGTCCCTAGTCCCGGCTCCTCTTCCATTTACCTTTCACAAGACACTCTGCAGCTGCCTCGTTTAGAATGGGGCACAGAATGGTGCTGGGGAAAGGGGTCGGTAATGGCTGCAGTGCCAAGTTTCAAAATCCCCTCCTCCTGCCTACGGTCGTTCCTCCAAACAGCCTACCTCTCCCATAGGCCCCCGAAGGCCATTCCAACCCTCTCCAAAAATCAAATGGCTACCATCCCTCCTTTGCCTCGATGAGTAACTGATCTGCAGTAGTGGGAAGCTGAGATGTATAGAAGGGAAAATGCTGCCACATACTAAAAGGCTTATTAAAGGAGACTGTCTCCTTGTTCCTGCCTGCTGACTAGTGAACTGAGAAAGTGCCCAGCAAATGATTTAAATGTTTCAGAGTACTGGATATTTTTAAATTTTTAATTAACAATTTTTAAAAATCTTACAAAGTTCACAAAATCAGTCCTGGAATTAAAGCATGATTATTTGTTCTAGAGAATTTCATAGCAATAAAGTGAAAAATAAGCATGCAACACAAATCAGAACTTGGAATACATTTCTTACACTAAACTTTTACTTGTTTTTAGATTTATCAATGGAACCTCTGACATGTTACTCTTTTTTGCTAATTATCTTGTCATCAAGATATAGTCTTCTGTTTTTATTCATGGGTTTTTTTTTTAAACAGAGCCTCAAGCTGTCCCCCTGGATAGACTGCGGTAGCATCACAGCTCACAGCAACCTCCAGCTCCTGGGCTACAGTGATTCTCCTGCCTCCACCTCCTCCACCTCCCAAGTAGCTGGGACTATAAGCGCCCGCCACAAGGCCTGGCTATTTTTTGGTTGCAGCCATTATTGTTATTTGGCAGGCCCAGCCTAGATTTGAACCCACCAGCTCAGGTGTATGTGGCTGGCACCTTAGCCACTTGAGCCACAGGCACCGAGCCTATTCATGGGTTTTTAAACAGTGAATGTCCCATTAATTTACACTTTTAATTACAAAAAACATAAATTTGAAATGATTTTTTGTTTGTTTGTTTGTTTGTTTAGTGGGCCAGGCTGGGTTCAAACCACCAGCCCCAGTGCACATGGCCAGAGCTCTAACCATTTAGTTGCAGGCGTCCAGCCTCAAATGTTTTAAAAGAACACAAACTGAAAAAAATTAAAAGCAACGTATTTGTTTCATGTACCCAAATCTGAAGTTCTCAAATTTGAAGACTCCTGATTTTTAACTATTAATATATATGTAAATAAACTAAAAAATGTTAATAAGCTAATTTTATAAATTACTTACAAAATACAAACCAATATCTTTATGCTAATTTAAGTGTTCATGATTTATTGTTCAAGATTAACACCAGTAATTAAATTATATAAAATTAATATTTTATAAACACACACAAAATAATCTGTTAATCTTTGTATTAAAATGCAATGCCAAGGACATATAAAGCCTTAAATGATTCTAATAACAGGGCTTCCTAGAGCTTTCCTTTCCACACCAATACAAATGAAAGCAAAATCTCTCTTTTATTACAAACTTCTAAAAAGAGACTACTTTGGATGAAATGCATGTATTTTAGTAGTACTCAGAACCTCTAACAGAACATATATAAAAATCACTATAAAATACCACCTATAATGAGGGGCTATCATATTTCTTTGCCATTCTAGTGATTAAAATGTTAAAACACTGATTAATATGAAAGACTTAAAATGTCAAAACACTTATTAGTATAAAAAATCAAATTTCTCTTTCTTTTTGCTCCCTAAAAATGGTATCTCATTCAACAATTACAATGAAGCCTGAATTCTAGGGCTTTCAAGTCCTGCACTATTGGGAGTGTGTTTAAAGAGAACTTGTTTTGTAACAAGGACATTTTTAGTACCTCAGACTCTTGCAATTCAATCATGGGCACCTCCTGGAAACTTGTTAGAAAGAAAGACCATCAGGCCCTGCCGCAGGCCTACCACTGAATCAGACCTTTGGGCGATTCATTTGCACTGCCTTATTAGATCACTATCCTCAGACAGAATTCTAGTATTAATAAAATAACAGTCATCAAGTTTCAAACTAAATGAGATCTATTCATAGTATGCCTTTTAATTCCTCACTGGTTCCTAATAATAAAAATGTTATAAATAAGGTAATGATCCCTCTGGCTAAGGAAACACTAAAATCTCTTGCCTGAAATCCACATATGACATGCACTTGAGGTAATAAACTGGTTAAATTGATATTAGAGGTAAATAAAATTACTAATCTTCCCTTTGATGATCTTTTCTTTCTGTTCTAATCTTTTCTTTGTATCTCTTGTATTTTGTGTAGGCAATACTTTCTAGAGTTAGCTAATAAACTAAGCAAGAAATTCAATTTACAAAAAAGGGCTAAAAGCATCTAGAAAAGCCAGGTACAGGAGTGTGCACTCACAGTCCTACCCACCTTCGAGGCTAGGGCTGGAGGATCACCTGAGCCCAGGAGTTGGAGAACAGCCTGGGCAACACAGATTATGTTATGTCTTAAAGAAAAAAAATCTAGATTAACTCAACCAAGATTCAACATTGTTTTTCCATGCCTGGCAAAGTATCACAGGCTAAAGGAGTCATTTTCATCATTTTAGCTACAGAACACAAAGTTACTGAAGAATCCAATTAAGAGGTTTGGCACACAAAATCATTATATATTCCTGCCAAATATTAAGTTGCTAAGGGAATAGAAATGAACTAAATAGAATTAAACAGGGGGTAAGTGGTGAAAGCCCTACCTAGAGCCCATTCGGAATTACAAATGCAATCTCTCTAGTTTTAGAAGGGAAATCAATTAATATATTCATACAGATAAAACCCAACCTAACAACTAAAGTTTTTCCTCTATGCTCTCCACCAAATAATTAGTGGAACTTTCTAGACTACAGAAAGAAGAGAATGTGACAATTCACTGGAAATAACTAAACGCCCTTCCTCTCTTCCCCACCCCTGTAGGTTTTCATCCTATTGGAGGGCAGGTCACTCAAACTTCAGCCTGTCTATTCACAGAAAGCCCCAAACCCCACCCATAATTTTCCTACCCACTTATTTGCTGTTAAAATACCCTCACCTAAATTTGAATCTATTGTTACCCAAATCTGACTATAGAATTCTGAAACATTATCTGCTATGTTTCAGATCATAAACTCCTAGCCCCTGTGGATCACATCTATAGAATTACATTAAAAAAAAAAAAAAAAGAAAAGAAAAGAAAAAAAGGCTCATTTAGCAATACACCACTCTGGATATTTAAGAGAAAGAAATTTTTAAAAAATATTTCAAAGACCCTTGGCTGTAAAGCTTTGTTCTTACTATAATCACCAAAGTAGTATATTTTATTTTGGAAATTGAGGAGTTGGTAATCCTCCATCAGTACAAATGTTCTAGTTATATTTATTATCATAATACTTAGTTTTATTAAATGAACAAACAAACCAGAGTAAAAGGAAAAAGAGAACAAGAGCAGCTCGTGTCACCTGATCACCAATATTTTGCTGGGTATAAGGCGCATCCACATTTTTATTTTTTTTTAGAGACAGAGCCTTACTTTGTCCCTCAGTAGAGTGCTGTGGCATCACAGCTCACAGCAACTTCTAACTCTTGGGCTTTAGGCGATTCTCTCACCTCAGCCTCCCGAGCAGCTGGGAGGCTATTTTTTTTGTTGCTGTAGTGTGGCTGGGACCGGGTTCAAATTTGCCACGCTCCGTGTATGGGGCCAGCATCCTATTCACTGAGCCACAGGCACTGCCCTTTTTGCCCAAATTTTAAGGAAAAAAAATAACCTTTTGTTTTAATTTTTCAAAGGAGGGTGAAAGCAGCTGTGTAGTGGCACCTCCTCCTCTGCAAGAGGAGCCAGGCAGGGCAAGGCGCAGAGCGGCTGATGCAGAGGAGCAGGGAGCGTGCTGGGTGGCAGGTGAGAGTGGCCCAGACACCCTGAGCTCCTGACCTGGCCCAGCTGTCCTCTCCTGGCCCGGCCCAGCTGTCCTCTCCTGGCCCAACCTTGTCCTCATATCCTATTTCCTATTCCCACCCAGTTCTGTGGGTGGGAATGTGGCCACAGCTGCCCCGCTGAGACCCCTGGCAGGTTTGCCTCAGGGACATCGGTGTGAGGCATCAGGGATGGCCCTGCCTGCCCCAGGCTCCTGACGGTAGGTAGATCCCGCCCTTTCTGGGTTGCCTTTCTCTCAAGCAGCTGGCCCTATTCTAAGTCCCCCAGGACCCCACACAGAGCAGGAAGCCTTCTCTGGTGATACCCCATTGAAGCACTCTGTATTTACATTTCTGCTCAGTGACTAGACAGTGACCTCCTCAAGCCATCCAGACCTTGGGCATTCAGTAACGTGTTAAGAACAAAACACATATTAAACATGCAAACCCTAGAAATTACTGGGGGCTGGTTAAAATGGGACTCCTGACTCACACTCAAATACATTGAATCAACCGTCCAGGAGCAAGATCTGGGTATCCATTAACAAGCATCACAGATGGTTCTTCCTACTGACAGGTTTGGCAAATTACACCAACACAACACCTTGAAGGTTTGGACAAGTCATAGGCTCAAAATTACAACCTCTGGGCTCAGGTACTCCTTGGGCTTTCATGCTTCGCTGCCAGCTACCCTTGCAGACAGAAACTTCATGGGGACTGAGGCCCAAGGTCACAATACCTGGCTGCTAATAGAACAGGGGCCCTGGTTCAGGGATCTTCCCCCTCAGTGTGGTGTCCCATAAGCTTCAGAATGGGGCAGCTGCATGAGAGATGAGGTAACCCAGAAAGGGCAGGGATCTACCACCAGGGCCTATCCCCTAATACCAGCTTCCTGGGAAATAAGCCTATCAAGATTCTCAGCAGGGCCGCTGTGGGCACATTCCCACCAATAGACACGGGTGAGAATAGGAAAAGAGAGGGTGTAGGGACAAAGGTGGGCCAGGAGGGGACAGCTGGGCAGGTCAGGTACGCAGGTCACCTGAACCTCTCTTGCCTGCTGCCCAGCTTGCACCAGCCTCTCTGCATCAGCCCACTCCACACCTCATGCCTGTCTGCCTGTCATGAGGAGGCGACACCACTGCACAGCACTGCTGCCCTCTCTGAAGAGCCCAGCACTAACCTCACATCACCACCTGTCCACTTTCAAGATGGTGGTGGCAGCTGTGTCCCACACCATCAGCCAGGAGGCTCCTGCGCTGAGCTGCCCATAGGGTGAGGGGGTGGTCAGGGAGGGGGAGAGCATGAAGCTGGAATGATTATCGTGTTCGAGGGTATTATCTTGCATACGAATATTGTTTGTTTGTTTTGAGACAGAGTCTCAAGCTGTTGCCCTGGGTAGAGTGCTGTGTCATCACGGCTCACAGCAACCTCCAACGCTTGGGCTCAAGCGATCCTCTTGCCTCAGTTTTTCTATTTTTAGTAGAGATGGGATCTCATCCTTGCTCAGACTGGTCTTGAATTCATGAGCTCAAGCAATCCACCCCCCTCAGCCTCCCAGAGTGCCTGGATTACAGGCATGAGCCACTGTGCCTAACCACATACAGATATTGTTGTTGCTTTCTAGAGTTAACACTTTTGATGCATAAGCATAAATAAAAGAATTTTTAAAATTTATATAGATACAGAATTAGTACTACTCACATATAATATGCATCCTTATTTTTCCTCAAAAGTTTGGGCAAAAAAATGCACATTATACACGGCCATTATAGTACTTTTCTAGTTGTCTAGAACATAAACATGAGGTGTTTAATAATTTTCAGGCTCTGCATGTCATCTACTTCTTTTAAGACAAATGGCTTCAACTGGGCAATTATCACAGTATCTATAGGATTAAAAGTAAAAGGATGAAAACTAGGGACCCAACCACACAATTCAACTTAAGGTTTGTTTGGTTTTTTTTTTTTTTTTTTTGGTTTTTTTTTTTAGACAGAGTTTCACTATATTGCCCTGGGTAGAGTGCCATGGCTCACAGCTCAGAGCAACCTCAAACTCTTGGGCTTAAGTGATTCTCTTGCCTCAGCCTCCCAAGTAGCTGGGACAACAGGCGCCCACCACAGCACCCGGCTATTTATTGTTGCAGTTGTCGTTGCTGTTTAGCTGGCCTGGGCAGGATTTCAACCTGCCAGCCTTGGCGTATGTCACTGGCGCCATGACCACTGTGCTACGGGCGCCGAGCCCGATTTAAGGTTCTTAATATTCACCTCTTTTAAGTCTGGTAACTCTACTATGTCCTAGCTTATAGAAATGTCTTCTTTTTTTTCCCATTAATAGAAGCAGATGTACGACAGATGGTTGATATACATAGACAGAAGTGAATGTATATGCACTTAAAAAGACAACTGGGAAGAAAGAGAAGTCAGGGAGTTTCATAATGCCCTTTGAATCAAAATAGTATCAATGGTAGACTTGGTCTGGAGATCCCAAAGTACTCAAGTGCTTCATTTATCCCCCTTTTGGGGAAAAAAGTGGGAAAATAGTTCATCTCTAACCCATATTCTACAGCTTTACACTCTTATAAACACCCAGCCAAACTATACAATTTTCTACAGAGGAGGAACTACAGAAAAATAATAAGTCCCCCCACCTGCAAAAAAAAAAAAAAAATCAAACTACAGTTGTCTTCACTACTGGAAAACTAAATAACTTACCTGTACACCCAAAGATCTATCATTGTAGGAATATTATCTCTTTTCCTCATATCCTGAAGGAGTTGGAGCTATGATCTAGAATAGAGCTTAACACCAGGGTTTCAGACTCTCAGCTTCAGCCATGGAGAATACTAGAATCTCCTAAATTCCTTTCTTTAAAATAAAATAATAAGAAAAAACAAAGAAAGAAGAAAATTAACTTACGCTAACAGATTTATTCCTATCATAAGAGGAAACAGAGGTAATAGAATCTCTTCACAGGAACATCTTTGGTGCTTCTTAGTAACTGATTCTTTAGGGATATTAAGAAATTCAAGTAGGATTTTTAGAAATCAACAAAAAATAAACCAAAAAGAGCTCAAAATAAACCAAATCCTTATAACTCAGTATTAGTTTGAAATAAAACATGACCCAGTTCTTTTAAAGAGTTTGCTCTAAGGCAATATTCTTTTCTTTTTTTCTTTTTAAGAGTTTTTTTCTTAAAAAGTTTTTCCTTTTATAGAGTTTGTTCTAACGCAATTGCCTTTTCTTTTTCCTTTTTCTTTCTTTTTCTTTAGGACAGAGTCTCACTTTATCGCCCTCAGTCGAGTGCCGTGGCGTCACACAGCTCACAGCAACCTCCAACTCCTGGGCTTAGGCCATTCTCTTGCCTCAGCCTCCTGAGTAGCTGGGATGACAGGCGCCCACCACAACGCCCGGCTATTTTTTTGTTGCAGTTTGGCCAGGGCCAGGTTTGAACCCCGCCATCCTCAGTACATGGGGCCGGCGCCCTACCCACTGACCCACAGGCACCACCCAGCAATATTTTTTTTTTTTGAGGTGACCTAAAGACTGCCTCATAAGATTTTTCATAACATAATTCATAATCTGTTACTCTTATCTTAGAGGACCTTCCAAATTTGGGGCTTCAAGCATGCAAAACTGGAAACTGAATCACAAAAACCATTCAGGTTGTGCATACCAAAGAATCAACCAAATCTTGAATCTTAACAGAATAACCTATATTTACAGCGTAACTTACTAAAGCACTAAAAGGTTCAATTATAAAAGAAAATTTCTATTTATTTTTTGCATATGAATTTTTAGCAAGGATAAAAACAGTAAGAGTTTTCTTGTTTTAGCATCTAGTTAGCCAGATATTTTGATTAATCTAATTACAAGCCATTTCTTGGAACAGTCTGGTTAGTAACATTTTTACTTTATAATAATGTGTTATAATATCCTCTTCAGAGAACATACAATCTGGCTAAACAGGTTATTATGAGTGACCATCTGGAAACAAGGAAGAATACCAGGAAAAAGACCAGCAGATGTTTAAGATGGAAACTGTCACTTTATTAGAAGCATAAAACTAGATATTCTAAAAGTGACACTATTTTGGTAAAGTATTACAATTTAAAAACGGATACAATTTTAAAACCTTGTGAACTGGAGTTATTGTCTAATAAAAAGTAATTACTGTTTTAATTAGAAGGGGAATAGGGCTAATTCTATAGATACAACCTCTCCCAAATATGCTTTGTAAATTCTTTTTAAAGTACCAAAAAATTACCTAAATATAGTCATTTGATACATTAAAAAAATGTTCTCAGTTAATATGGGAAGGGGAAGCACAGTAAAAAACGTGATCATACAGTAACCCCTGACTTGAAAATTCACTCCTTTTCACACAGTCACCAACTGACAACTCATGCGTAGCCAAGCTGGAAGCCTTCCACAAACATGGTAGAACGCTGTACTCTCAAGTCTGCGAGGGTGGCTGCAGTGAGAAGCTAAGAAGCACCTACCACTTAAGTGTGTCCCCGATCCCATTCTAGCCAGCCACGTTACTACCCTACTTCCTCAGGGTTCCCTAGGGCACACCATTTCCTAGGATATTTACCAGGCAAGAACAGCTGTAACGTTGTCTTTCCAATACAACTGATACTCACAGCTGAGTTCTACCAGCATTAATAAAGACAGGATCCTGCAGACATGTTTCTTAAAAGCTGAAAAGGACACTTCAGTCAATTACTTCTAACTAAACCCCACTTGGCCTTAATTAAGATTGTATTTTTCTTACCTTTTTAAAAGTGTTTCGCCTAGTATTTGATTCCCAATCGTCTGTATTTATCTGTCATCACTGTTAATGTCCATGTTACATTGAGACTTCAGGTATTAATTATTTATATGGCTGTCCTAGCACAACTTGGTATCTGTGAAGGGAAACCACAATATAGTCACTATGGATGTGTTACTGTTTATAGATCTGTGGACAAAAGAGGCAATATTTCTAAATACATAACCCACTTCATTTCCTAGTAAATTGCACAAATTATTCCTAACCCATTTCATTTCCTAGTAACTTTCACAAATTATTCCTTAGATTTAATTGTTGAATACGTTATCTTAAACAAAAGATGATTTGCTAACATTTTGCAAATTCTTCTCAGAATATTCACTTACAAGTTTTCTAAATTTAATTCTAAATTAAAAATCTTAAAAATTTGAGATTTCCTTAGATTCCTTTCCTATCAATATAGACATCTCATTTTCTAGATGTATAACTGCAACATTAACAGAAAAATACTGTTTTGTGTTTTATGATATATTAAGGAATGAATTTATAATGCTCAAGAATGTAAAAAAAAGATGACTTTCCCTTAAATGTGACTTTAAAATATTTGTCATCTTTTAAAGTAATCTTTTTGCCATAGATCATGCCTATTGAAGGTATTTTGGAAGTAAAGTGAAAATATACATGATTTAAAAAAAAAAAAATCGATGTAGCTGCATAAACATTCTTTAAAAAGTAAGCTTCTTAAAAACAAATTTGGCTGCTGTTTACAAGCCTAAGAAACACATCTGGGTGCTTATAATAATGACAAAAAGTATTACATAAAACTTTAAATCATTTTAAACAGTCTATCAATGGAAAAAATGAGCTACAAAAGAATGTTCATTCACAGAGAAAGAAGCCTGTGAATGATATTGTAAAATGACCCACCATGGTGTGTCACTCCAAATTCCCACACAATAAAAAGAAAGTAAAAATCTATGTGGAAAATGCTGACAACCTGATTCTACCTGTTTTGTGGGTAAAATCTGCTGAGAGGTGGTTGAGAAACACTGATTTCTATCCTCAAAAACAAGTTCTCTATTCATTTGTTCTCAAACATTAAAAAAGATTTTAATTAATACCATAAAAAATTTAACAAAATGTGAGGCCAGAAATTATAAAAACATTAAAAGAAAATCTAGGGAAAGCTCTTCTGGACTCTGATCTTGGCAAAGAATTCAGGACTAAGACCTCAAAGGCACAGGAAACAGAAACAAAAAGCGATAACAAGAGATTTAATCAAATTGAAAAACTTCTGCACAGCAGAAGAAATAATCAAAATAGCAAACAGACAACAAGCAAAATGGGAAAAAAATATTTGCAAACCATACATCTGACAGAGAACTAATTTTCAGAATATACAAGGAAATCAACACAACAAAAGCAAATAATCTTATTAAGAAGTGGGCTAAGGGCTCAGCACCCACAGCACAGTGGTTACAGCGCCAGCCACATACACCGAGGCTGGCAGGTTCGAAGCCAGCCAGAGCCAGCTAAACAATGACAACTACCACAAAAAATAGTTGGGCATTGTGTTGGGTGCCTGCAGCTACTTGGAAGGCTGAGGCAAGATAATTGCTTAAGCCCAAAAGTTGAAAGTTGCTGCGAGCTGTGACACCATGAACATTTTTCAAAAGATAAATGGCCAACAAGTATATGAGAAAATGCTGTTCATCACCAATCATCAGAGAAATGCAAATTAAAACCACAATGAGATACCATCTTAGAATAAAAAGACATGGGGTTATTAAAAAGATAGAAAATGACACATGCTGGGGACTATGCAGTGTCAATGGAAAAGAAGTGAGGGCTGAACTTTGACCTTTTCTTCTACCCCAAAATTCCTTTCTAAGGGGATCTGGTAAATCACGCCCAGCAGTGATAAGATCTCACTAACCCAGTACAGTGTGGCTGACTCCCAATCCTGATATCTAAGTGACAGAAGACCCCTATCTTGACTCAGACATTACTCTCCACTGACTCCTCATCTTTCAGACAAACCCTGACTCTTCCAGCCAACTGTTAACTAAAGAATCCCCAAACCTGGCCGGGCGTGCTGGTGCACGCCTGCAGTCCCAGCGCTGTGGGAGGCCGAGGCGGGTGGATTGCCTGAGCTCAGAGGTTCAAGACCAGTATGACCAACAGTGAGCCAGAGTAAGACCCCGTCTCTACTTAACATTAAAAACAGCACAGCATCTCCAGTGGAAGGAGAAAATTAACACCAAAAAAGAGTACTTCAAACAAAGAAAAATGTACAAGCTAGTTGAAATTAAAAAAAAAAAAAAAAAAAAAAAAATCCCCAAACCCAACTTTAAGTCCCTACTTTAGGAAAATCGCCCCTTTTCAGGCCAAACCCATGTATAGCTGCCGTGTTTTGATTTACGACTTTGCCCATAATTCCTGTCTCCCAGAAAGGTATAAAACCCAACTGTAACCTGCCATCAGGAGTCCACCTGCTCAAGCCTTCTTGGGTGTGGCTCTAGGTCATGGTCCTCAAATGTGGCTCAGAACAAACCTCTTCAAATTACTTCAATCTGGATTTTTCATTCAGAGAAACCAAACGTAACGAGATTAACTCTAAGCCAAATTTGAGGAGCACAGCACGGAGCCAAGCCCGAGAAGCCTTGAGCCAGTGGATTCCCTGAGGCTGGGTTGCAGGGTGCTTTTATACATTTCAGGGGGATGGGAATCACACATAAATTCATAAACCCACATGTGGAATCATACAAGCAAGGTGTACATTGATTTGGCCTGAAAGGGTGGAACGTCTCAAAGTGGGGCTGGGGGGATGTGCAGGTTATATAAATGGCATTTATTTATTTTATTTTATTTTTTTTTATTTATTAGACCAGAGTCTCACTTTATTGCCTTCGGTAGAGTGCCATAGCGTCACAGCTCACAGTAACCTCCGATTCCTGGGCTTAGGCGATTCTCTTGCCTTAGCCACCCAAGCAGCTGGGACTACAGGCGCCCGCCACAACTCCTGGCTATTTTTTGTTGCAGTTTGGCCGGGGCCAGATTTGAACCCAAGGGGCCGGCGCCCTACCCACTGAGCCACAGGCACCACCCACCTAAAGCCTTCTTATTTACTCTTAAGCTTGTATATAAAACTTTGGTTGTTTTCATGTACTAATAAAATTTGCTGACTATTCAAGCATTCAAAAACCAAACCCAAAAATCCATCTTACTGAAAAGAATCATTTTTCCTCCTACTTGTAATCTAACAATGGTACTGCTGTGTTTAACAAATTTCATGATCTCAGAATCATAGCACATGTAATCACTTCAAAAGACTATCAAAAATCTCACTAGAAAATATTATCAGTTTTAATAATATGGGAAAGTTATAAGATACACAATTCACTATTTAAAAAAACTGTGAAGTTCAAGCAAAATGCAACCTAAATTGTGAGACACCGCAAATTTTTTTAGTTTTATAAGAGCTTGGGGAAAATTCACAAGAAAAATTACACTATAGATCCCATCTCAGGGAGGGCAAGGAACTTGAAGAGAAACTTCTCTGAAGAGAGGCACACGGCCTATAGACATACGAAAAAATGCTCATCATCGTTAGTCATCAGAGAAATGCAAATCAAAACTACTTTGGGATATCATCTAACTCCAGTAAGATTAGCCCATATCACAAAATCCCAAGACCAGAGACGTTGGCGTGGATGTGGAGAAAAGGGAACACTTCTACACTGCTGGTGGGAATGCAAATTAATACATTCCTTTTGGAAAGATGTTTGGAGAACACTTAGAGATCTAAAAATAGACCTGCCACTCGATCCTACAATTCCTTTACTAGGTATATACCCAGAAGACCACATATCACATTATAACAAAGATATCTGTACCAGAATGTTTATTGCAGCCCAATTCATAATTGCTAAGTCATGCAAGGAGCTCAAGTGCCCATCGACCCATAAATGGATTAATAAATTGTGGTTTGTGTATACCATGGAATATTATGCAGCCTTAAAGAAAGATGGAGACTTCACCTCTTTATGTTTACATGGATGGAGCTGGAACATATTCTTCTTAGTAAAGTATCTCAAGAATAATGGAAGAAAAAGTGTCCAATGTACTCAGCCCTACTATGAAACTAATTTACGGCTTTCATATGAAAGCTATAACCCAATTATAACCTGAGACTATGGGGAGAAGGGGAAAGGAAGGGAAAGGGAGGGGAAGGATGGGCGGAGGGAGGGTAATTAGTGGGACCACACCTATGGTGCATCTTACAAGGGTACATGTGAAACTTAGTAAATGTGGAATATAAATGTCTTAACACAATAACTAAGAAAATGCCAGGAAGGCTATGTTAACCAGTGTGATGAAAATATGTCAAATGGCATATAAAACCAGTGTATGGTGGCCCATGATTGCATTAATGTACACAGCTATGATTTAATAAATTTTTTTAAAAAGAATGTGAAAAAAAAGAAAAAGAAAAATCACACTATAGACTCATATTTTGTATCTGATTCTTCAGTTGTTACAAGTGAAAATACTAAACATGTACACCATAATTTTTTAAAAGAGATTTAATATCAGTTGTAAAAAAGCAGTAAGATAGGGTCAAAGACAGAATCACCCTTCCTGAACAATTAAGCTTTCAATTACTTGCTGTAAGAGCTGAACCAAACTCTTACTTGGTTCAAAGGATGAACAAACAAAAGAACACAAATATTTTCCTGGCTTCCTAAATTGTTTAGAACCATAGGTTTAATGTCTTAAATGCATTCTACAGTTTTAAAGATAAGCCTATTATTTCTCAGTCAACAGCAAGATAGCAGGAAAAGTTGTCAGATCTGGTAGGAGATGGAAGTATGATTCTCTGTCTTCAATAATTAACTCACCACAGGCAAGCTGCTTTGCCCATCTTTACTTCTTCATCTATAAAATGGGAGACATAATACCTGCTTAGTCCCTTTTATAGTTACTGTGAAGTTCAGAAAAGATCATGTCTGTGGGCCTGCCACCCATAGCTCAGGGGCTAGGGTGCTGGCCACATACACCGGGGCTGGAGAGTTCAAACCCAGCCAGGGCCTGCTAAACAACAGTAACAACTGCAACAACAAAAAACAGACTCTGTCTCAAATAAATAAATAAATACGATCATGTCTATGAAGTACTTCAACATATTAGCTCTCCAACTTTAGCATATCTAAGAAATTCCTGGACCCAATCACCCCAGAAATTCAGATTCAGTAGGTCTAGACATGAATGCATCGATCTTCATTTTTAATTAAGCTCCTACTTTGGAATATAAGGGCTTCCCAAAGATGTTCATATTCTGAAAAAAAAAATCACTACCAGTTTCTTCTGAAACTTCAGCGTTCATGAAACATTAACCTAGGTCCTCATTTAAAGTACAGACTTTTAGAAATTTAGAATTGAATAAACTTTGGAAGGAGCAGATTCTTCATTTATCACCAACATAGGTAATTCAGCTGTAAACACGTCATGATCCACCCTTTTTAAAAAAGCCCTGCACTAGATTCTTCCTCTGAAATATTTCTCAAATTACTCCCCACCTCTGTAGTACCATCATCTATAACCTTCTTCATCTCTCATTTGAAACCCAAATGCCTTTTAATTCATCCTTCTACTGAAGCCTTGTTCCTTAAAAATGCAGTCCACCACGTGATATGTTGTCATTCTTACCATACTACTAAACATTTGTGGTGTTTTTAAACTTTTTAAAGAGTCCTTAACTCAAGTATTGAGAAATATAGAAGAAAGTGAAGCTACTCAAGTTAGAAGCAAAGCTGAAGTGACTGCCAGAAGTAAGCTTGACCACCCTTCCCCACACTAGCCCCCTACGAGTACGAAGTACTATTTACTCATCCACTCGCTTGTTTCACTCACCAAAACTCTTTTACAGCAAGCATTCCCTTGTGCTTAAGAGGGAATTATTATTCAAACTAAGAGGAAATATACAGGATAACGCAGTTAAGGTTAAAAAAAAAATTAAAAAACTAAAAAAAAAAAAGAGGCAGCAACAGCAAGGGAACGCTATCCGTAGAGGCCCTGAAATAGAAAAGGGCTCGGCTTGTCAGAGGCCAATGAGGCTGAAACTAGTGAGCCATGAGAAAAGCACCATAAATTAAGCTTCCAGACCGTGAAAGGGCTGGTAGGGTATTGTAGGACTGTGATCTGTATTTGTTTTATATTTCTATTTACTTTCCTTTTTTTTTTTTTTTTTTTTTTTTGAGACAGAGTCTATGTCACCCCTCAGTAGAGTGCTGTAAAGTCACAGCTCACAGCAACCTCAAACTCTTGGGCTTAAGCGATTCTCTTGCCTCAGCCTCACAAGTAGCTGGGACTACAGGCGCCCGCCACGATGACTGGCTACTTTTTGGTTGTAGTTGTCCTTGTTTGGCAGGCCCAGACTGGGTTTGAACCCACCAGCTCCAGTGTGTGTGGCTGGCGCCCTAGCTACTGAGCTACAGACACCGACCTCTATTTACTGTCTTAAATTTTTATTTGGATTATTTATTCTATTAAAGAATTTTAAAGAAAGGAAAAATACACTCTAATATACATCTTTAAAAGAACATTCTGGTGGCTGTGAGCTCAGAACAGATAAGGAAAAGAACGAGAGTACAATAATAAATGTGACCAAGAGGAATAAAAGAATAAAAAGGTGAAGCAGGGAAGTGTGACAATGACCCAATTTTGTTGCTGATTTCCATTCACTCATTTAATTGGGACCAACTGTGATACTGGCACTATTCTGGGCACTGGGAATACAAAGGCAAACAAAAAGTCCCTACTTTCACGAAGCTTACGCTTTGTTTAAACAAATCAAATACAAATTATGTCAGGTGAGAAATGCTACAAAAATAATGCTAGTAAGGGAATGAAGAACAATCGGGTGTTCAGAGAGGACTCTCCAATGACCCAACATTTAACTAGCCCTCACACAGGGCCTTGTAGGCTACTCTGGATTTTATATCCAGCAAAATGAAAGCCCCTAGAGAACACTGATCAAGGGGATGATATAATTCAATACCTTAAAAGGATCATTCAGACGACTATATGGAGAATAGACCATAGACAGCAAGAGTAGAAAAATGAAACATGGTTTAGGAGGCTATTATTACTGTCGAAGAAATAATGGTGCAGTACGAGTGAAGTGGTAAGAAATTATCCACTTCAATGTGGAAGGCAGACCCAAGAGAATTCGCTAATACACTTTATGTGAGGCTTTGACAGAGAGCAAATCAAAGATTCTGAAACTAACCTTCCTCTGTCCAGGCAGACTTCCTCAAGGTTCTGTCCTAGTCCCCGCCCTGCTCTTGCTGTCTTTCATCACTGTACAATCATTTCACTGTATTGAAGGATCCTAAATCTAAATGTCAGCTTCTACATTTCCTTTCTGAGCTTCAATTCCACGTATCCATCTGCCTGCAGGACTCAGTAAAAACTTCAAATTCTACTTGTTGAAAACTGAATCCATCACCTTCCCTTCAGCCCCAACAACCTAGTTCATCCTCCAGAATTACTTAAGGAATTGAAGAACAGCACAAAATACCTGGGACTACAGGCACACACCATCAGGCCTGGCTAATGATGGGGGTCTTACTACATTGACCAGGCTGGTCTCAAACTTCTGGCTTTAAGCAATCCTCCCATCTCAGCTTCCCAAAGTGCTAGGATTATAGGCATGAGCCACTATACCTAGTCTCTAATGTTATTTTTTAACAAAATTAAAAGTTGCAGCCCAAGTTATTTATCTCAGAAAAAAAGGGCAAAAAAAAAAAAATTATAAGTTGGCAACCTACAATAAACCCCCAAAGTTTTTTTAATCTTTTATTAATGAATTACAGTAACTTGGAACCACAGTGAAATGGCAATGATACATCAGATACAAAAATAAGATTTCAGAGGACAAAGAATTAACAGACTGTCATTTTTCAATATTATCAATAATTCTATTTCATATTTGTGGTTTAAAGGCGTATGCAATAAAGTAAAAATAAAAAGACAAATGAATTTTAGGAGATAAATGGAGTTTAAGACACATTTAAAAGCAATTGCAGACCCATTAGCCACTAGATACTATTTCCCACGTTTTTCCCATGAATTTCAGGTATATGCTTATTTTATAAATAATCCAGTTAATTCCACACTTCTCAAAGTACATTATTCATTCCTACGCTATAATTTCAGGGAGTAAAAGAATGAATATTTATTTAAGTATTTTTTTTTTCTTTTGAGACAGAATCACAAGCTGTGAGCCTGGGCATCACAGCTCACAGCAACTTCAAACTCCTGAGCTTAAGCAATTCTCATGCCTCAGCCTCCCAAGTAGCTAGGACTACAGGCATCCCCCCACAAAGCCCAGCTTTTTTTTTTTTTTTTTTTGGTTGTAGCTGTCATTGTTTTAACTGGCCCAGGCTGAATTCGAACCCACCAGCCGTGTTATACATGGCTGGAGCCCTATCCACTGAGCTACATGTACTGCCTAAGTCGTGTTTAAGGAATGTTAAAGAACAGGATACAAAAATAATTTTATTAAAAACTATTAAATTAAAAAAAATTAAGGGCGGCATCTGTGGCTCAAAGGAGTAGGGTGACAGCCCCATACACCGGAGGTGGTGGGTTCAAACTCAGCCCCAGCCAAAAACTAAAAAAAAAAAAAAAAAAAAAATTAATTAAAAAAACGTTTTTAATTAAGGATAGGCAGAAAACATTCTAGTCAAAGAAAAATGTGAAGTAAAGGATTTTATTTAGGCTCGGTGCCTGTAGTTCAAGCAGCTAAGGCACCAACCATATACACTGGAGCTGGCGGGTTTGAATCCAGCCTGGGCCCGCCAGACAACAATGACAACTATAAGCAAAAATAACAGGGCATTGTGGCAGGCACCTATGGTCCCAGCTACTTGGGAGGCTGAGGCAGGAGGATCGCTTAAGCCCAAGAGTTTGAGTTTACTATGAGCAGTGAAACCACAGCACTCTACCCAGGGCAACAGCTTGAGACTTTGTCTCAGAAAAAAAAAGTATTTTATTTAGATTATACTCAGATAAAATATAAACAATAAATTAACAGGAAAAAGAGACTTTTCTAAAAAGACTGTTTGGAAAACAGTCTTATGGGTGACCTACAAGTTACATAAACACAAATTATCTTTCATAAACACCTATATCTAATTTCATAAAAAATAAACTAAGTTTATTATTTTCTCAAAGGTTTGCACATTCAACTCACAGATGAATTATTAGTAGAAAAAATGTTTGGTCCCAAATACACAGACCTTTCCACAAAATCATTCTCTTAAACATGTACTTGTAATAAATACACAGCACCAAGTGAAAGACTGTATTTCAATGTAGCCCCTGCCCTTTTTATTTTTTGCAGTTTTTGACCGGTGCCCTACTCCTCTGAGCCACAGGTGCCACCCTCAATGTGGCCCATTTTATAGCAATGGAGTAAAATGTGAGTGGTCATAGTGTAGAAGGTACTTTGACTAAGAATATTTTAAAGGCGCTCATTATTTTCCCAAGTTTAACAAATGGACTGCTACAGAAAAAGAGAGAAATAAAGGAAAAAGAATACCTTAACATAGTTTCCAAACTTTCCTCTGAATACACTGGCTAGGATGTGAGGGCGATCTGGCTGTGACATCTGTCACCCCATTGATCACCTGAGTTGAATACATTGGCTACTTCTATTTCCCTAGACTTAGCATCAAAAAACTTCATTCAAAAATATTTAATGATAAGTACCTTTTTTTATTTCTGGGCCTGCTGGCCTTTTGCTCTTGGATATAAAGTCATCATAGTTTTGCATGTAAACTTGAGGTAAGCTCCTTACAAAGACAAAATAAAATCAGAGTATTTTTCCCTTTACAGAGGTGAAATAATAAAGTCGCTCTCTAATAGCTTAATCAGCCAGACGCAAGGAGTCTTGTGGTTTATAAACAAACCATTAACTGTTCTTAATTATATAGCAACAGAGCATGTTTATTTCTGCAGAAGTTCTGGCCTATTAAGCAAATTAAAGAAACCAAGGAAGACTGTGATGGAATACAACTGAAAACACTAGAGAGGCACAGAACTCAAAATCTAAAACACTCCATGAATATTAATCAAAGGTAGTCTGTCTGTACAATGCAGATGCACCTAGGTATGTACTTCAGAGGCATCTAAGCATACCAAAAAAACAAAAAGTTTGGTTTCAATCCCAAGTAAACCATTTCCTTGCTGAGAACTACAACTAAACCTGCGTGCAATCCTAGAAACCCTGTGGTTCTCTGCATTACCGTAAGAATCTCATGAACACTTGAATAAAAAACTTCTTCCAGGAGCAAGTAAGGAGGGTGGGTCTGAAACACGGTTGACACATGATATGTGTTAAGATGTCCTCCCAATGGCTGTCAACATTCAAGTTTTCCAGAAGTTAAAATACAGATTTACTTGAAAATACCAATGAATGGATTTGTAGGAGATACTTAATGACTTACTTACAAAGAAGGATAAAATTCTCACCTCTCATTCTCTTTTAAATTGTTCATTAAACAAGAAACATTAACACAGAAAACAGTCACAGACCTGTTAAAATATCTTCTTTCTGCTTCTGATTAGCACTGGGTCTTTCACACAAATTTCATGGAAGTAATGCAAAGTTGTTACTGATATTTCTCCTGGAAAAAGACCTAAGTTCAAATTCTGGCTTGATGAGTTGTGTGATGGGGCATTTCTTGAGGCTGCTACAGTATGCAGTATAAAATATGAAGGTGATGCCTCGCCTGTCTATTTCTGAGGTTATTGTGTAAGTATAGTGAGAAAATTCTCTGTCAGTTGTAAAGCACAGCATCTGCAGAGAGGTTAAGACTGTATTCCACCACTTAACTAGCTTTGTTACACTAGGTAAAATAACTTTTCAAAGCCTCAGTTTTGCCATTTGTTAATGGAGATAGTAACAGTACCTCTCTACATAGGTTTTTTAAGAGTTTTAAATGATACATAAAGTACAGCATCTGGTATTTTGTACACAGTAAATGTATCATGTACTGGGGCATACTTGCATGTGATTTATTTAATTCTCAGGATAAGTCTGTATGATAGGAATGCTTTCCATCCATTTCACAAACAAAGAAGGGGTGCCAGATTAATTGCTCAAGGTCACATAGCAAAGAAAGGGGGAAGATGTGGCACTCGATAAACAGACCTCAAAATGAACACTTGTAAGAGCAGAGCGTCATCCTATCCAACCCCAGCTGGGGATGTGCACATCAGGCATTTTTTTTTTTTTTTTTGTAGAAACAGAGTCTCACTGTATCACCCTCAGTAGAGTGCTGTGGCATCACACAGCTCACAGCAACCTACAGTTCTTGGGCTTAGGTGATTCTCTTGCCTTAGCCTCCCAAGTAGCTGGGACTACAGTACCCACCAAAATACCCAGCTATTTTTTGTTGCAATTTGGCCAGGGCTAGGTTTGAACCTGCCACCCTCGGTATATGGGGCCAGCGCCCTACTCACTGAGCCACAGGCACCACCCTACATCAGGCATCTTAATTTTATCACTTTGAACATGTCTGTCAAAGCACCAGTAATATTGATTTGGGGGTTAAAAAGTTTAGCTAGTGCTCAGCACCCATAGCACAATGGTTACAGGATCAGCCACATACACGTAGGCTGGTGGGTTCCAACCCAGCCCCGGCCAGCTATACAACCACAACAAAAAATACCCAGGCATTGTGGCGGGTACCTGTAGTCCCAGCTACCCGGGAGGCTGAGGCAAGAAAATCACTTAAGCCCAAGAGTTTGAAGTTGCTGTGAGCTGTGATGCCACCGCACTCTACCAAGGACAACATAGTGAGACTCTGTCTCAAAAAAAAAATAAAAAAGTAAAAAAGTTTAGCTAGTAAATGAGTTCCCAAATGGTGTAAGCAGGAATAGCTTCCAGAACCCCTATGTATCAAAAAATCCATGCAGAATCAAGTCCCACAGCCAGCCCTTTAGAACCTTCCTATATGAAGTCAGCCACGAATAGTAGGGGTTTCACAAACCACAACGTGTTTTTCATCTACATTTGGTTGTGATGAGGAACCCTCTAATATGGAGGGCCAGCTGTATTTATTGAAAAAGATCCAAGTATAAGTGAGCCTGTCCTGTTCAAATCTGTTGTTCAAGGGTCAACTGCATTATTTACATTGTACAGTAATCATTGGTTCCACCTACAATTCTTGGTTTCTGATTAAAAAATTATATAGAAACGCTAGAAATCTCAATGCTGGTCAGAAGTACTCACACAATCAATCTGTTCAGCAAATAAAGCCCTTAAAAATACAGGTTGTGAAGGAAAATAATAATAATTGAGATTTTTTTATGGGGAAAAAGTTGAGACCTGTTATCTAGAAAACATATACATAAAAACAAAAAGATAATCAAATCTTAATTCTATGCTTCTGCCTATGAAAATGTAATGTGCTTATAATATACTTGATCTAAGCTAAATCGTGTGTTTAGGAATATATGACACTGCAAAAACATACTAAAGCATTCTCAGGAGTACAGAGCAAGACACAAGGGCAAGCATTCAGGGGTTCAACTTACCCTTCTGTCTGCTTAGAGTACTTTTCTGGCTGGATCCCTTACTTTTTTAAGTTCTCTGCTTAGATATCTCCATATTCAAGAAAGCTTACGTGACCACCTACCTTACTACTTCCCAGGAGCCACCCCCGCCTCCATGATATCACCATCTCTAGCTCCTTCACCCTACTTTATTTTTTCCTTTCTATTTACTCATCACTATCTAACCACACAAAACTGCCAGTTTTATAGGCTTTAGAAGGTCAAATAATAGCAATTTAACAAAGTTCAAGCAAATATTTGTTTGTTCTCTCTCTCTCACCATTTGACTACAAGCTCCACTAGAAGGACTTGATCTTCTTTACTTTTATACTCCAGAGCCTAATCTTGTATTTGATATCCAATAAATAATTGTTAAATGAACGGAGAATTACGAATGATTACACAAAATGCAATTATTTAGACACACCCATGACATGAAATCCAAATATAGCTTACCACTCTTATTTCTAAGGCTTACAATATGCTTCACTAATTCGGTATGCTCATTATAGCTTAAAGAGCTTTACTGTTACTAAAAACAGGTTTAAATTTAGCTTAACAAATATAATCTAACACCTCATTTCGATACTATGAAAAACCTAATCTTTTTTTTTTTTTTTTTTTTTTTTGAGGGACAAAGTCTCACTTTGTTGCCCTCGGTAGAGTGCAGTGCCATCACAGCTCACAGCAACCTCCAACTCTTGGGCTTAAGCAATTCTCTTGCCTCAGCCTCCCAAGTAGCTGGGACTATAGACACCTGCCACAATGCCCAGCTATTTTTTTGTTGCAGTTTGGCCAGGGCCGGGTTTGAACCGCCACCCTCAGTATACGGGGCCGGCATCCTCCTCACTGAGGCACAGAGGCTGCCGAAACTAATCAATTTTTAAATTAAAAAAAAAAAAAAAAAAAGTTCAGGCAGCACCCATACCTCAGTCGGCAAGGGTGCAGGCCACATATACCTAGGGTAGTGGGTTAGAGCCTGGCCAGGGTATGCTGACCAACAATGACAGCTGCAACCAAAAAATAGCTGGGCGTTGTGGTGGGCACCTGTAGTCCCAGCTACTCGGGAGACTGAGGCAAGAGAATTGCTTAAGCTCAAGAGTTGGGGGCTACTGTAAGCTGTGATGCCACAGCATTCTACCCAGGGCGACAGCTTGAGACTGTCTCATAAAAAAAGAAAAAGAAAAAAAAAAAAAACAGTTAATCTGACGTTGTCATTATAAAAAGAAAAACTTCCTTTCAGGGAAAGTACAGTTAAAGAGGTAGAGGTGGAAAGTAGGGAGATGCTTTAGAAATTCCTGCACATCTTAAAAAATCAAACTTAAAGATGGTATATCATAAATGTAGCAGAAATCAATGAAGGTTAAAAGGTAACTCTTAAACGGTGACTACTCGAGGCTACAGGATGGTTATAAATGCTGAGTTTGAGGTATTCAATTTTTCGAAAATTTTCTTATCCAAAAAAAACACAGAATATATATATATATTTTTTTTTTTTTGCAATTTGACCGGGGTCAGGCTTGAACCCGCCCTGGTATATGGGGCTGGGACCCTACTCCTTGAGCCACAGGGGCCACCCCAACAACACAGTATCTTAGCAAAGTAGTAGCTATGTGTATCAGAGTAACACACAGGTATCAAATGCAAATACGTCATTATTAAAACCTCAGACCAAACATACCTGGCATGACCACTGTCATGCCACTTCCGTTGTTTTTAGGGCATAGCCCAACTTTCCACACTAAGAAAACCTACAATGGGCTCAGTGCCTGTGGCTCAAGTGACTAAGGTGCCAGCCACAAACACCTGAGCTGGCAGGTTCGAATCCAGCCTGGGCCCGCCAAACAACAATGGCTACAACCAAAAAAAAAAAAAAAAAAAAAATAGCCGGGCATTGTGGTCAGTGCCTGTAGTCCCAGTTACTTGGGAGGCAGAGGCAGGAGAATCACTTGAGCCCAGGAGTTGGAGGTTGCTGTGAGCTGTGATGTCATAGCACTCTACCTAGGGTGACAGCTTGAAGCTCTGTCTCAAAAGAAAAAAGAAAGAAAAGAAAACCTGCAGTGTAAGACAATTATTGACCACGAAACACAGGCCACCAGGAAAGCTAAATGGCATCAGGCATCTTTGCTGAAGAGTTTCACGCTGTCCTGCCTCAACAGTCTAATTTCTCACTTCAATATCATACATGTCACTAAAGTCCTGTTTACATTTCTCCCTACCCCTTTTTTCTCATCAGTATGTTCATCAGAAGATACCAACCTCAAAATTTTCTAGAAATGCCTAAGTTGTGCATTCCAGCTTTAATGCTGCTTTATACCTTATCTATTTTTTCTTTTTTTTTATAGACGGAGTCTCATTTTATCCCCCTCGGTAGAGTGCTGTGCCATCACAGCTCACTGCAACCTCCAGCTCTTGGGCTTAGGCGATTCTCTTGCCTCAGCCTCCCAAGTAGCTGGGACCACAGGTACCTGCCACAACACCCAGCTATTTTTTGTTGTAGCTTGGCTGGGGCCGGGTTCAAATATGGGGCCGGCGCCCTATTCAATGAGCCACAGGAGTCGCCCTAAACTATTCTTTTTTTTTTTTTTTTTTTTGAGACAGTGTTACTACATTGCCCTCAGTATGGTGCCATGGCATCATAGCTCACAGCAACCTCAAACTCTTGGGCTCAAGCGATTCTCTTGCCTCAGTCGCCCAAGTACCAGGACTACAGGTGCCCACCACAATACCCAGCTATTTTTTTAGTTGTAGTTGTCATTGCCAGGTTCAAACCCACCAGCCTTGGTGTCTGTGTCCAGCGCCCTAACCACTGAGCTACGGATGCTGAGCCAATATCTAAACTATTCTTATTTTTCATTTTCCACTAAATAGTTCTATCTTTATCTATAAGAAACAAATCAACACAATTTCTGTTCATTTCTCAAGAAACGTCAGTGTCAACTTCACCATACAAAGCTATGGTAATTTTTCTTTTTTTTTTTGTAAAGACAGTCTCACTTTATCCTATTTCCTCCTCTCTCGATGCCCCAGCAATCACCAGCATAGAGACTTTTTGTCTCTATGCTTCTCAGTCCTCTAAATACATCATACTGGACATAACCTGGATGTGGAATTGCAGAAGTCAGATTACTTCGATCCCATTATTTTAGACCCCAACTCTCAGACCTGCATCCCCATCTTTCACACTGCCATCATGATTACATCTAATCTACTCTCTCTACAATTCTGGGCTGTTCCTCTTTTTTCCCAATTTATAAAAATACCTGATCTAACAGGAATCACAGCTATGAATATACAATATAATATACACATATATTTTTCAATTATGAAAGTATCTGGGTAAATTCAATCATCCAAATTCTGAACACACCATAAATGCATTTGTAATCCCAACTTGCCATCATTAAATTAAGCTTTAACTGCTTTAATACAAAAATAAAATCATTGAATACCTTTTATTAAAATGGCACAGAAAACCTAAGAAAATGTCCAATACAAGGGTTGACAGGATGCTCAGAGGCCTGGAGAATATACTCTACTGGTTTTTCTGACACTTAGTTGCTCCATCACAGAGGGAATGGAATAAAGGCATCTATAACCTCTCATAGGAGAGATTAACTACTTTTCTCTTTTATAAAAAGGAAAACCATACCAATCTTGAATAATTATCATATAAATAAGTAATGTTTAACATAAAGTGAACACTCAAAATTGTTTCCTCTTTTTTTTTTTTTTAGGCAGAGTCTCACTTTGTCGCCCTCAGTAGAGTGCTGTGATGTCACAGCTCACAGCAACCTCAAACTCTTGGGCTCAAGCGATTTTCTTGCCTCAACCTCATGAGTAGCTCAGACTATAGGCACCTGCCACAATGCCCAGCTATTTTTTTGAGACGGGGTCTGAGTTCTTGCTCAAGCTAGTCTCAAACCTGTGGGGTCAAGCAATCCAGCCTCTCAGCCTCCCAAGTGCTGGGATTATAGGGATGAGCCACAGCACCTGGCCAAAATTGTTTCCTTTTTCCAATTTAGGGGAGTTTCTTAAATTATCAGATACCCCTTTCTTCTTTTTTGAGCACAGTATTTTTAAACGTGAAGCAAACAAACTTAAATTATCACAAATACAGAAAGATGGAAAATCTGAACATACATTGTAATGACTGGAATTGAAAGTATCAGTCTACTTAACCTCAATCTAACCACAAGGAAACATCAGAAACCCAAACTAAGGAACGTTCAACAAAATAACTGGCCTAAACTCTTTAATGCCGAAGTCAAGAAATTTGAGGAACTATTTTAGATTAAAGGAGACTAGAGAGACATGATAATTAAATGTAATGCACGGGCTTTGATTTAAAAAACTATACAAGTAATTACTAGGATAAACTGACAAAATTTAACACATTAACTGCCATGTAAGTTATGGACTATCTTTCAAGTTTCTGTATTACCTTTTACATTACGAATTTTCAAGGGTTTTTTTTTGTTGTTGTTTTGTTTTGTTTTTTTGAGACAGAGCCTCAAGCTGTCACCCTGGGTAGAGTGCTGTGGCATCACAGCTCACAGCAACCACCAACTCCTGGGCTTCAAGTGATTCTCCTGCCTCTGCCTCCCAAGTAGCTGGGACTACAGGCACCTGCCACAACGCCTGGCTATTTTGTTGGTTACAGCCATCATTGTAATTTTGGCGGCCTGGGCTGCATTTGAACCCGCCAGGCTCAGGTATATGTGGCTGGTGCCTTAGCCGCTTGAGCCACAGGCGCCGAGCCAAATTTTCAAGTTTTTGTATTACTTTTTTATTAACATATGTTTTAGGATTGTTTTGTCTATAAACTTTTTATTCTATTTTCATAACAAATGTTATGTTAAACTTCTTAAGTTTAATCACTGTAATTGTAGTTAAGACAATATCCTAGTTCTTACGGAAAAAGTCTATTGGTATTCTGGATCTACATCTGTTCCAGAGACCAATCAATTGTAGCCTTTCATTACCTTAAAATAACTGTCCCATCCCCATCTTCACTCATTCCTACCAAGTCAAAGCTTCCATTTTCCATAATAAGGACTCTAGATTCCTTCAATGGTTCTCAGGGGCTACCTTCTTCTTGACATACTCAATTACTTACTTTCCTGGAAGTGTAGCTTACAGAAGTAAGGGCAACACTGTCAATGTGTTCTAATGAACTGGGAATACCAATGATATCCCTTGTATCTCTTATTATGGACAGAATCCTATTAATGCAGCATGGTACTTCATTTACTTTTGTTTTGTTTTCTTTTCTTTTTTAAGCAACTCACTGTTAGTTGTCTGAGACTATATATAAAAACTAAACTCTATCAAATCCAGCCAGTTATTCCCCTAAATATCAGTTTCTCTTCTTAGTCCCCACACTATTAAATCCCTCTGAAGCTTTTAACCAAGTCATCATTCCGTTTCCTTTGAAACGTTCATCTTTGATCTTTGCCCTTTCCCTCTAGTTTTCCTCCTCACTGTAAAAATTGTCAAAGTCTCTTCCTCTTCATTGTGTCACCATCATGACTCCGCAGCTCTCCTCCACAACGTACACGTCTTTCGAATCCTCTCCCTTACAAGTAAATTCACTAGCTCTCATCCAGATCGTTTTCAGGTATGAGCAGTTTTACATCTCTATCCCCAACCTCCATCCCAAACCTTATATTCAGACTGGTGTATAAACTCTCAACCTAGATGTCCCAAAATTACCTGGTATTTAATTACCCAGTAAAATTTTAGTAAGTAAAATCCCTAGTCATTGTCTTCCAGCCCTCTCAAAATTAGCTCCTCGCTACATTAATCTCAGTAACAAACATCTAATTACCCAAACTGAAAAACTTTGAACATCTTAACTCCTTCCTTTTTCTAACAACATACAATAAATAAACTCTTCTTATTCTACTTCCAAGATGCCACAAAAAAACCCAAAAACAAACAAAAACCCTGACTACTCTTTTCTTTGTTCTCACTCCAGTTCAGACCATCATCAAACCATTTCAACAAATGTAACAACCTAATTAGTCTCCCATTCCAATCTACTCTTTATCTGCTCCCAAATATATCTATCTTAATAAACCTAGCCCTGATATTTCAGTCCTATAACAGAGAGGAGGGGCACAGACAACATTACTTTCTCCCATCTTCAAGTACTGGAAAACTCTTATTCCTCAAAGCCCAACTCAATAATCGGTCAGAATTAAATGCTCTCTCCTTCGCTCCCACAATGTTTAATTCTTCTATCACAGAACTCACAATGCATCATTTGATATCTATATTCCCTACTTGAGTATAGGCTCCTTGGAGGAACAGAGCAATGTATTCTTTATTTTCTCAATTTATACGGTGCCGTAAAATCAAAAAATTGGAAAAGTTTTGCTCATACGTTTTCTTTCTGAATTCGATCTTTTTCTTTCTGAATTCGGTACTTTTTAGCAGGTCACACTCTAGGTTCCTGCCTATACCTTCAGGCAGAACATTGAAAGCTGTTTTAGTCATCTACCCTGGTCAGCTGAACTGTTCTGAAATTTCAGGAGCACAACTGTGTGTATGTATTTAAAACATTAATGAAAACATTTAAGTGGACAAGGAAAAAATTGCCTTTCCAGATACTTCTCTCGAAGTCTGACACTAATTCCTTCTTAACAGTATTTAAGCTCACTTTCCACAAATTAATGTAAAGTTTTGTTTTGTTTTGTTTTTGAGACAGAGTCTCACTTTGTCACCCTCAGTAGAGTGCTGTGGCATCACAGCTCACAGCAACCTCAAGCTCTTGGGCTTAGGCAATCCTCATGCCTCAGCCTTCTTAGTAGCTGGGACTACAGACGCCTGCCACAACGCCCGGCTATTTTTGTTGTTGTTGTTCTTGTTGCAGTTGTTTAGCTGGCCCAGGCCGGGTTCAAACCCGCCATGTTTGGTGTATGTGGTTGGCGCCGTAACCACTGTACTACGGGGGCAGAGCCTAATGTAATGTTCTTAATACTGATGAGCTAGAATGTATTTCTCTACTTCCCCTCCAAGGATGTACTAAAAATTGACTTCCAGAGAGGCGCCTATGGCTCAGCAGGTAGGGTGTCAGCCATATACTGAGGGTGGTGGGTTCAAACCCGCACCCAGCAAAACTGCAACAAAAAAATAGCTGGGCATTGTGGCAGGTGCTTGTAGTCCCAGCTACTTGGGAAGCTAAGGCAAGAGAATCACCTAAGCCCAGGAGTTAGAGGTTGCTGTGAGCTGTGTGACGCCACAGCACTCTACCAAGGGCAACAAAGTGATAGTCTGTCTCTAAAAATAAAAATAAAAAATTTTTAAAGCATAAAAATTGACTTCCAAAACTACTATTTTCTTTTTTAAAGTATAAGTCTTTATATCTGTTTCTAGTCTTCTGGCATACTGTAAGTCACCACAAACTAATAAGAACTATCAATAATTTTCAATTCCTTCATGTCACTGCAATTATCTAAAATCTGTGGCATTAGCCAAATAGATAGAAAATGAATTCCAGGAATCCCATCAAGTGATGAAGAAGCCTGAGTGAGGTTTACAGAACCTGATCAGGCAAAGGAATTAAAAATCAATTACAAAATAATTACATGAGGCTTTAAATTTTAGTTTGGAAAAGCCAACACTGTCTTACAGGTCTACTGTTATCACAGGGAAAACTTTTGCTAATGGTTCACTATGTCTGCCTGTGGCATGAGAAAAACAACCTGGACAAAGACAGCTTCCAAGGCCAATGTCAGGCTTTCAAGAGATAGTAAACAAACAGTGGTCCCAAACTGTGTCATGGGAATCTCAACTTGCTTGGGACACCAAAACTGTTTCTTATTTGATTGTCATGATGAATTAGAATTAGATATTGAAATTAAGTGCAACAATCTATGATTTTAATTTTTTTATTAAGCCATTTGTACATAGATTTAAATACGTTTATGCCATTATGGGATTCAATGTGTTGATTATTTGTACAAATTGGAGTGCTTACATCCTACTAAACAACATAGCCTTCACCTCTTTTACCCAATTACAGGATTAATATATTTGTGTTCTACACCTGATAGATCCAACTTGTACTTGCAATATGCTCCATAGGTGTGGTCTCCCTACTGACCCTCCCTCCATCGAGCCACCTCCCTCCCTTTCTTTCTCTTTCCCCTTCCCTCCTTCATCCTAGGCTATAATTGTGTTTCATTTATCATATGCTATGTGAGTGATTGTAAATTGGTTTTAATATTTCTCTTAAGTTTAAAACTAGTCTATATTTTTTCAGTTCTTATGATGTTTAAGAGATTTTTAACATTATAAAATCTGACAGTTTAGCCTTATGATTCTAAATTTAAAATATTAAAATTATTATTAATAGTAACTGATCTCATATGTCTAAGTTTGCCGGTTTTTAAATCAGGTCCATCCAACTCCCACTCATGTTCTGTTTACCACCCTACAAAAAGTGACTATAAAACCACTGTGCCCTTTGTTCAATAATAGCTCAATAATGGTTAATTTATTTTATTTTATTTTATTTTATTTTATTTTTGAGACAGAGCCTCAAGCTGCCATCCTGGGTAGAGTGCTGTAGCATCACAGCTCACAGCAACCTCCAACTGGGCTTAAGCGATTCTCCTGCCCCCGCCTCTCAAGTAGCTGGGACTACAGGTCCCCGCCACAACTCCCGGCTATTTTTTGGTTGCAGCCGTCATTATTGTTTGGCAGGCCGGGCTGCATTCAAACCCGCCAGCTCAGGTGTATGTGGCTGGCATCTTAGCCGCTGGAGCCACAGGCACGGAGCCAATAATAATTTTATTTGTCCCTCACTGCTCTTCTTTGTTGGGCACAATCAACTTCATACTAGTAATTATTTTCAACTTTTAGATTAAACTACAAGCAAACAGAAGAATTTATCAAAAGCTGTGATTATATATATATATTATATATACATAACATATATAATATATACATAATATACATATATTATATAATATGATATTGAAATTATTATATAAGAGACCTCAACTCTCAAAAAAATAGAAAAATTAGCTAGGTAATTTTTTTTTTTTGCCAGGGCCAGGTTTGAACCTACCATGTCCAGTATATGGGACCGGCGCCCTACTCCTTTGAGCCACAGGCACTGCCCGATAACCTATATTATTACCTATTATTACCGTAATGATTAATGTAGTGCTCCACTAGTTAAAACCAGAAAACTGTCTGAAACTATGCCAAACCTATTCTTCAGATACTTTTGTGAGGAAGAAAAAAAAAAAAAACAGCTTTATGCACAACCATAAAAATGAAGGATTAAAGGGATATAAAGGTCAGGTAGTTGGACTACCCTATTCAGCATACTGTGCTGAAACACCATATGGAGAAAAAGCTTTAAAAGGTAACATTCTTAAGAAGCATTTAAAACAAGACAACAGAAATACAGTAGTTTTCCTGAAACCAAGTAACCAATCACAGCCAAAAACTCAAAAGGGTGTCAATATTATCTTGGAACTATAGATAGGAAATTTCTCTTAATAATTATCTCCTTCTCATCTCCTCTTCATACACTGAATTGGAATGGTCCATTAAGTGATAGAATGTTTCCTACTACTAAACACTACTGATTACATCATTTTAAATTCTATCAATCAGGTAAATTGATATAAGTGGACAGAAATTAAGAGCCCAAATACCATTAAACTTTTTTCCTCAGGTACTTAATAGTAAAAAAGCAGCTGGGAAAACATAGCAAGACTTTGTACCTAAAACAAAAATAAGATTTTAGTGGCTCCGTGCCCGTAGCACAGTGGTTATAGCGCCAGCCACATACACTGAGGGTGGCGGGCTCGAACCCAGCCCAAGACAGCTAAACAACAACAAATGACAACTAAAAAAAAAAAAATAGCTGGGCATTGTGGTGGGCGCCTGTAGTCCCAGCTCTGTGGGAGGCTGAGGTAAGAGAATTGCTTAAGCCCTAGAGTTGGAGGTTGCTGTGAGCTGTGACACCACAGTGCTCTACCAAGCACGACATACTGAGACTCTGTCTCAACAAAAGAAAAGAAAAAAAAGATTTTATTATGCATAATCTGTCATTCAAGAAGTTTGGGTGGAGTATGAAATCTAATAAATTCCTTGACAGATGCCAGGGAATTGTATGTTTAAGTTACAAAGACGGTTCTCAAACTTTTTTTTTTTTTTGAGACAGAGCCTCAAGCTGTCACCCTGGGTAGAGTGCCATGGCATCACAGTTCACAGCAACCTCCAATTCCTGGGCTCAAGCAATTCTCCTGCCTCCACCTCCCAAGTAGCTAGGACTACAGGCATCCGCCACAACGCCTGGCTATTGACAGTTCTCAAACTTGAGCACACAGCAGAATCCCCTGGAGGGCTAACTGAAAACAGAACATTCTGAGTTCCTGTCCCCAGAGTTTGAGAAAACTTGCATCTGTAACAAGTTCCCAAGTGATGCTCTGCTGCTATGCCCCAAATCACAGTCAGTTAATGACCCAAGTTCTTAGGACGTATAGTATCAGAATCACCTGCTGAGTACTCAGTTTGTTTTTCAACGCAGGTGCCCTGCCTATACCTGAGTAGGGTTTCTCAAGGTGTCATCTTCTCACTTAATAAATCTGGAACTCCAGGACTGTCAGTTAAAACAAACAAAACTTTCAAGTGAATATGATGTATGCTAAATTTTGAGAACCACTGCCATATACTTATAGATGATATCAAAATTTCCTTGGTGAAATACTGAAAAAAGTCCATGTATGTGACTTAAGTCAAACAGGAAATGCTCTGACTAGTTCACTAGACACCAACAGCATTTATTCAAATTTAGAACTCACTCTATAACCATTACAAACTTAGGCTCCTATGACTTGACTACGTAAGAAAGTCAGTTAAGCTCCCATTCTTCATGAGATGTTCTCCAGACCTAAACGTAATATTGTCCCAAACGTAGACATATAAATCTCCACAGACAAAAAACACTTTCTTAAAAATTAGTTTAAAACTTTGCATACCATTTAATTGCCTCAAAATCTCAGCAAATCATAGGAGTCCAAAAGATAGGACTCTAAAATATACATGTTACTCCTGAACAAAATAACTAATTTCAGCAGTTATAGTTCATATATAATATTCTGGCCCTATCAATTATCAACTGAATATAACCAAATTTCACATACAAAGAAAATTAAATGCAGCATCCAGGCTAACGACGGGACTTATGTGAAGAAAAATTATATGCAAAAATACAGTAATACATCTTTATATGACTTTAAAATTAATAATATGGTATGAGAGGAAAACACAAAGGGACACTTTTTGATAGCAAAGCTGCACTCACACTTCAAGCCTGCCTGAAAGGGCATACTACCCAGGTAAGGCTCTCAGCTGATCGCCTATTTGTTAGTGTCCTAATTTTAATCTGCATGCCACAACCTTGTGTTGTTCACAAATACAAGTATTTGAAAGCAAAATGGCTTAGATTTAAGTTGAGACTTTTTTCCTGGTGGAAAAGCTCATAACATTCTTTGGAACAACTGAGGAAAGAAACCACAGGGTATCATAAAAATTAAGAGTGGGAACTGCTCCTTAAAGAATTCAAAAAATGAGCTACCAACTCATTAAGCTAGAAGTCTAAAAAGCCATTAGTAGGTCAGGAATTTTAAAACAAAAATTTTAAGTGGAAAAAAAAGCAATTGAGGTACTGTGTAAGCCATCAATGTTAGAAATAAAAAAATACACTGTTTGACCGAAATAACATTAAAACACACAGTACCACACAGTCTAAAAGCAAAGAATGCTTTTCTCTGCTGTCCCTACTTAGGAGTTCTTGAAGACTATGACTGTCATAAGGAAAATATGGTAAGCACTAAGACTGCCAGATATAAATCAGATTGAGTTACAGGATTCTTCACACTACTTATATCAAAACAGAACAAAGACACTATCAAGTAGCTGAATCTCACAAACACTAACATTGAGCACAAAAAGGCAGGCACAAAGCAGAAATACTGAATAGTTTAGGGACACAAATCAGTGCATGCTGCGTAACTTAGGTTCAAACGCAAGCAAGTCAGCCTGCAGTACTAGACATCAAGAGAGTCATTTTCCTGGGGGAGTGAGGGTGGGCAGGGACAAATAATGACCATAATAAAGGCACAAATTCTGGGTTTCCATAAAGTTCTTCTTAGTGATGACAGTACCAGTGTGTTCACTTTGTGAAAATTCACTTAACTATACACACTTATGAGAATTTTGTGTATTATACTTTATGTTTACATTATTTTTAAGGCAAGAAGGAAAAAAGATAGGGGCGGCGCCTGTGGCTCAAAGGAGTAGGGCCCCGGCCCCGTATACCAGAGGTGGCAGGTTCAAACCCAGCCCCGGCCAAAAAACTCCCAAAAAAAGAAAAAGAAAAAAAAAAAAAAAAAAAAGGAAAAAAGAAATTTCTCCTCAGGAAAAGAAATATATTTCTGCAAAAATAACATAAAAATGTATATTCAGTGGGGACAGTTCAGATAAGAATTACAGGTTTGGGACAGGGAGTGGAGAATCAATACAGAAAAGTATTACAGAATTATTTAAGGGCTATAAATGGACAAATCTCTCTCACACACACATAGCCCTTTTCCAGGAGAAATAATCTTGGCAACTCCCTCTATAATACAGGTGAGCCTATTAAAAGTGTTATTTTACTTTATAAATGGCAGGATCTATTTTCCTTAAACTTCTAGCCAATAATAAAAATTATTAATAAGGAGGATAAATAGTGTCAGAATATAATTTACAACTCTTTTCCTGGACCACTTCACTGACATTTCAAAAAAGCAACAAATCCTTTATGGGGTAGCAGAATTCCACTAGAAACAAAAAGTAAAATTAGGCTGAGCAAGGTGGCTCACTCCTGTAATCCCAGCATCCTGAGAGGCCTACGTGGGCAGACTGCTTGAACTCAGGAGTTCCAAACCAGCCTAAGCAACAGGGAGACCCCATCTCTACTAAAAATAGAAAAACTAGCTTGGCGTTGTGTCAGGCACCTGTAGTCCCAGCTATTCCAGAGGCTGAGGCAAGAGGATTGCTTAAGCCTAAGAGTTTGAGGTTGCTGTAAGCTAGGACACCATGGCATTCTACCCAGTACAACAAATCTCATTACTACCCAAATAAAAAAAATTTCCATCATATAAAGTTCTTCATCTTCAATTCTCAGGTCTTCTCCAAACACGTAACACACATTTTTTCAAATATTTGTTTCACACTCATGAAGTTACTTAAATCTGGCTTCTCTTACTAGCACTAATGTAATCAGCACTGTACAAATAGGAAATGTTAAAGTCGTTATTTATAAAACAAGAGCTTTGGAACCTTCAGTTTTAAAATGTAAGTATATATACCTTTTTTCAAATTATTTCAAGATCATAATTTTTCTTTTTTAAAGACAAGAAACTCACTTTGCATCCTGGCTAGAGTGCAGTGCCATTATCATTATCATAATTCACTGCAACCTCAAACTCCTAGCTCAAGCAATCATCCCTCCTCAGCTTCCCACTGTTTGGATTATCAGCATGAACCATCCACTCTGGCTTGAATAATATTTCATAAAGAAAAACAACACACCATAGTAAAATAATAAGCACTTTCGATATTAAAAATGCTCTTTTATGGACGCTTTTGTTGTTTTTTTTTATAGAGACAGAGTCTCACTTTTATGGCCCTTTGGTAGAGTGCTGTGGCATCACACAGCTCACAGCAACCTCCAGCTCCTGGGCTTAAGCGATTCTCTTGCCTCAGCCTCCCGAGTAGCTGGGACTACAGGCGCCCACCACAACGCCCAGCTGTTTTTTTGTTGCAGTTTGGCGGAGGCTGGGTTTGAACCCCCCACCCTCGACATATGGGGCCGGCACCCTACTCACTGAGCCACAGCTGCCGCCCAATATGGAAGCTTTTCTAACACTCATGTGAACGTCTTACATCATTATTAAATTTCAGTAAATACATCATATTGCCGGTCTCAACATTTAAGAAGTATTATGATTTTGTGCCCTGAGTCCCATTATCACTTAAAGTGTCAAAATTTTTTTTTGTTTGAGACAGTCTCACTTTGTCACAGCCTGGGTAGTGTCGGTCGTGGGGTCACAGCTCACAGCAATATGGGCTCAAGTGGATTTTCTTCCCTCAGCCTCCTGAGTAGCAGGGACCACAGGTGCCCACCACAACACCAGCTATTTATAGAGACAGGGTCTCCCTCTAGCTCAGGCTGGTCTAGTACCAAGTACTCTCTAATCCCAGAGTGCTGGGATAACAGGCGTGAGCCACAGCGACAAGCCTCAAGTTGTTAAAGAAAACAACCTTAAACATACACAGTAAACTGTTGCTTAGGAGTTAACTGGTCTACTTCCACAAAATTCTGCAATGTATTTCTCTTTATAGCCTCTAGAATGTGGTTTCACATTCTATTTCCGTTCAAGAAGAAACAAACTGCTTCGTTCAATGCTACTAAATTCTGGGATATGAAAAAAGAATATTTTAAATTTTAGTTGACAAGAAAAGGAATTATAAAACATTGTTTTGTAAAAACTGAACTTTATTATCCTCAATTTATAAAGTGCTCTTAAAAATCAATATTAACAAACACCACAATAAAAGGAAAGCCAAGACAAAAGATATTAAATATGTCATAGGAATCATCTAAAGACATACTAGTATTTTTTAATGCTTGGGATAAAAATAAACAATATAAAATATAACACTAAAATATAAATATTAAGCATAACAAAACAATGGTGGAAATAAAGCATTATTTAATAAAAGGTTGAGACAATTACCAATTTGGAAGAAAATATTTAAATTTTCATTTTACACCAATACCACATCAGGTAAAAACTAGATTTATTTAAATCTAATTTAGAAAAACTAAAGAAACAGCAGTAAGTTAGCATTTTTATTTATTACATTTCTGGAAAAGAGAGAATTTCATAAGATCAGAATAAAACTTTATAAAGATATCTGATTGCATTAAAATTCTGTTTATCTTCAAAGTTCACAACAGAAACCTCATTAGAAATTAAAGAAATAACGCAGTACAATATGTCCTACATCCTGTAACAGTTTGTATAAGTAATATTAAATGTGGACAAGATATAGACCGGTAGCCACTCCGACTGGAATATAAATTTATCCCTGTGGATTAATATTCTGCAACAGTTTTCAGAGTCCTTATAATATACCTAACCATTATTCCTGGTAATACACTAGGAAAAGATAATACTACATATAAGGAACTTGTGTAAATATGTTGCTCACACCATTTTTATATATACAATAAATTAGAATGGGCAATAATATGATAGGTTCACTGCATAGAACATTTTACAACTATTTATGAATATAGTTATTAAAACTCATTATGAAAATGGCAAAGTGTTAAAGGACATGAAATTAAACATATTATCTGCAAGGATGTAAAAAATATTTTTTAAAATAACAGAAGAAATATATTAAAATGCTAATGATGGTTATATTAATTCCCAAAATTTAAAGTCCTCAAGCCAGCTTTAAAATCCTTAAAACACATATACACACGCTTTTATACCTGAGTCAAACACTATCTACTACCACTCTACCATTCAAAGAAGCACAAAGTTTAAATAAACATATTAAAAGAGACACAGAGGCCAGCAAGGCCAATGAAAACTCACGACAAAATGAAACACTTCTCTCCTCTGAGCACTTAGCTGAGCTAAGGATAGAGATTCAAAATCAGAATTCAATGCCAAACAACTGAACCATATAGACAGGTCATTTACAAATTCTAATCACCTACTTTTCTGTTTCCTTCATTAACAAATGTGCTAACCTTGGGCAACTGGTTGTTTTGTATTGATATCAAATATTAAATAGAGTCTTGTTTGGGTATAATTCCTTGAAATGCTAAATAAATTAAGTAGAAAGATAAATAGATAAAAACAATAAAAATAAACAAAGAAAATTTCATACATGTATGGAGTCATCAGTTAACTTACCTTTTTTTAAGTCTCAAAAAATAGAGAACTAATATTTATAAATAAAAGTAAAAGATAATTTCAAAAAACAGATCATGCCAAATCTTATAGAAAATAGAAAAATAAGAAATACTTCAAAATCATTCTACTTGATCTGGGTACAGCTGATATTAAAATTGGAGAGAATACATTATTATAAAGGGGAAATTACAAACATATTTCACTTATAAATGAGAATACAATATCCAAACAACATATTAACAAGTTGAATTAAAAATTAATGTTTAAGTAATGTACTTTGGTCAAAATTAAATCCAATTTGTGTGAGAAAAAAAAAAAGAAAATTTCATACATAATAGCACCAGTTTTATTTGATAGGAACAGATAAGGAGTTGCATAAGTGAATTTTCCAGAAAACTGAAATTTAACATAACAAAGCTTTGAAAATGTTTACTTTATTAACAATCTTTTCAAATGACATCAACTTCCTACTTCCTTAAACATAGTACAGAAAGTTTATTTATGATTAAGGTCATCACTGTGACACATCAACTTGCTGCTATATAACACTGTGAGTCGCTCAGAAGTTAACGATTGTAAGAGTATCTTCATGTAAGGGCCTTAAAACACCATTCTTCCATACTTTTATCTACTTTCTAAAAATTCTTCCTTTTCCCTTAAAATAACATTTTAAACATTTTTTTCCCTTAAAATAACAGCTAAAATTTTGGCTGTCAATGTCCCGAGTTCCAATGGCCAACACTGGATTTTAATCTGTGGGCTAATTCCAATTAATAGTTTCTTAATAAAGGCCATTGCCTTTATGGTTCTTGATTACAATTCTTTTGAAGGGTGAGGCTTTTTTATGCTTAGGATTTCTGCTCTGTTCCAAATGGCTGAAATCACTAGCACTCAAAAAATGTCAGCTGAATTACTAGTTCTAACTTACAAATATGCCAAAATTCAAAAAAAAAATTGTAATAACCGAATAGTCTGATTAATCACAAAATAGTATCATTGCCACAGAAAGTTACTCAACTCACCTGTCTCTGACAAAAACTACTTAGACAAATGAAAAAAGACCAGCTGAAAAGAAAAAAAAGAAAGATGAGGATAGTTTCAAACAAAATAACCAAACTGAGATTTTGGGCTTGGAGAATTATTTACTGAAACTTTGTGGAGTATAATTACAGTGGTTAGAGTAACCACAGCAATTTGCACAAGTATATACATCTATATTAAACACTGCTATAAAAAAATCAAAAAATCTCCCAGCCACTATTTCTTGTAGATAACTCCAAACTGAATTTTTACATGAAAATCTTTTCTTAAAAAGCACCTACAGGGGCAGCTCCTGTGGCTCAGTGGGTAGGGCACTGGCCCCATATACCGAGGGTTGCGGCTTCAGACCCAGCCCCGGCCGAACTGCAACAAAAAAGTAGCCGGGTGCTGTGGCGGACGCCTGTACTACCAGCTACTTGGGAGGCTGAGGCAAGAGAACTGCTTAAGCCCAAGAGTTGGAGGTTAAATCTACTTGAGTGCACCCGCACATACTCTTCATGATTTAAGAGACTCGTACTATATAATGAAATTCCAGTTCATTTTATCTTGGCTAGAAAGACAAGTCTGATTAGTTTATGATTACATTAGACTCTGGAGATGTGTGGATCCCCTAGTCACCACTTTCCTATGATTTATTAAAATGAATACAAGTACATACACACACACAAAAAAAAAAGAGTTGGAGGTTGCTGTGAGCTGTGATGCCATGGCACTGTACTGAGGCAGTGTCTCACATATAGTTAGAAGCTGCCTCAAAAAAAAACAACAACAAAAAAAAACACCTATAGTTCACTTTCATTGTATTTCTGGTTAAATAATTTACTGTAATCTCTCTTGGACACAGACTCATGAAGAGGTAAGAAGTAAAATTTATATTCTTGGTATAATTAATATGTAACATAGGTATTGCCCTGCACAGCTTACAAAGTTACAGGTCTATGGAAATCAGCAAAGTGTCAGACCTTAAGAAAAAAAATTCAAGCCAGGGCAGATCAATACTATCATTGTTACTAATAAATCTCCTCTGGTCACTGAAGCTCACTAGCTTTCACCACTTCTATGACGATAGCTGACAATGAAAATAAAATTTCTTGGTTATTTAATTTTGCTCAAGCAAATTCAAACCATTTCTCCTCTTCTTTGGATTTCCTCAGTGTATTTCTACTAAGAATCTCAAATAAATCAGAGTGTGTACAAAGAATGGTAATTCCCAAGACCCACTACTGAAAACAGTTTATAAAGCAAAAGTTATAAGAGTAAGGAACATATATTATTGTAAATCAGATGCAGACTTGGACTAGCAAAGACCAAATTACCAAGCTGAACCTAAGTAGGTACCTTTGCTAATGACACAGTAGAAGTGACCTTCAAACTCACTGTCCCATTTTTACAATTTTCTAATGCATTTAACAGGAGATACCTAACAATTTGGGGGGTGAACTGCAGAAATGTGTAAATAAATTATTTAAGAGGAATAAATTGCTTCACATCCTGATTCCAAATTCTGGTCAACTCAGGTTGTCCTACCAACTATTACGAATCTGTCTATTCTTGGACGATGACTTTTGCCTCATTGTCAACCTTCTATACATTCCTCTTCTCTCTACAACTTCTCTAATTATCAACCTATATACTCGTTCCCCTCTTTCCCCATCACAGCTCTCAACACCCTTTTGTTCCTAATAATTGCACTATTACAACAAAACCCCACAGTGCCCAAAGAGTAGACACTGTTTTTATGTGACAAAGCTGATAAATATTGCTCATAGGTTTGAATAAGAAAAAAAAATAAAATCACTAAATGATAGCTGTTAAGCAATTTTCAATTCAAGTATACATCTGTTTTAACTGCTGCTATAATCTAGCACTCCTTAGTTCAGTAAACTGCATGGTCACTAAACTATTACTTTAATCAAGCCAATAAACTTTTAAAACTGAGAAATTTCTATAGACATACTTGGTTTCAGTTTAAAGGTACAATATATAAATACAAAAGTAAATACAGAAGATAAACATTCCACACAAAAAAAATGAAACTCAAGTAATAAAAATTTTTTAAATCTTATTTTACTTTAACATTTTTTCTACAAAGCTCCCAGACATTCTCAATCATTTCTACTGCAAAAATGTTACTTAAGATGTTTTCGCATAACTATACAGCCAAAAGAAATCCGTATGAACAAAAAAATGCTTTTTATCTAAGCATGTATGCATACATGAGTCCTGACAAGTCATATATCACTAAATAAAAATTTAATAGAAAAAATTAATGACTGTCAATGTTGCAGCAGTACATCGTAAAACACTACACTACTTACCTTTATAAAAAAAAAAATAAAACACGAACAGCATTTGAAATACTACACATCACAGAGTAGTTACTTCAGAGGTAGAGATTTAAGACTGAGGAAGAGAAGCTGGTGGCAGTGTGTAACAAGGTATACCTCTCTGTAGTAAGTGTACAAAGTATCCTTTTGTAGTTTAAAAAAAGATACCTAGTTACCTGATGATGTTTTGTAATTAACTTCCAACCCCCAAAACTAAATAAAATCCGAATACTGCTCAAGGATATGAAAAAACAAAGGTATACTGTACATTCATTTTTGAGACGACATTAGGGAAGTGGAGAGACATGAATCTGATCTCCAACTGATTTAAGAAAAATTTGAGCTCAATCTTGGATAACAAAGTTTATGAAAAGTTTGCATTTTTTTAAGCGGTTATTTCTTTAATGTCTGTCCACCCTATTAGACCGTAAGCTCCACGTGTGCAGGGCCAGTGTCCGTTTTATCCGTGTTGTTGCTAGCGCCCAACACTGTAGGTCCCTATTAGTAGTCATCTAGTAAATATTTCTTAAATGCATGCATGCAGAAATACAAGAACGTTTGAATAATTACACAATTTACTGATACAAAAGGGTAGACAAGTTTGATTTTAATTAAAAATGTGTTCTAAAACAATCCACTATCACCTTAAATATATAACCTAAAATAACCATCCCTGACATCAACGATGTTAACGCCATCAGTAACACAGTAGTAATCAAAACCTTACCCGTAACTGAGTTAGAAGGCACGTACGAAATGATCAAAAGAATTATTTTATTTGGCCTTACGTACTGTCAGACATAAGGGACCCTCCAAATACCACCAAAGTTACTGTAAATATAAAACCAGAGTGATGAGGAAATTATCAATGCCCGAGTAAACGGTACCAAGAGAGAAGACACGGAAGGCGATCTACTTTAGGCATCTGGAGAAAGATACCGCAGCAGAGAACGCGACATAAGAGTTAACAAGTCTGAATACTTCGGAAAATGGCAACAGGGGAAAAACTGGGAAGAACGTTTGAAAATAAGAACGGTATCCAATGGAATCATCACGTCTGCGCGAGCACGGCTCCGGACATCCAGTGAGTGGGACGGGGGTGGAACTACCACTGCGTGGGCAGAAGTAGCCGGGCACATCCGCTTCTGCAGGTGGCCGAGCGCCCGCAGGGGGATGGGGAAGAGGACAGTGTTGCCTCAATGGGTTTACTGTATTCCCTCCAAGATTAGGGGAAGCTGATACAGCACGTCTCCCGGCACCAAGAGGCACTCGCCCCGAGCCTCTCCCTAACGACTTGCCTTGTAGAAAGAGTTGTGGGTCCCAGGCCCCCGGAACCCAAGGCTCTGCCATCCAGCACAACTGCTCTGCCAACAAGGTCCCGCGAGAATCGAGAGATCTCGCGATACAAACCCACTAGCATCTCGCGAGCTTCCTCTGGAACCAACATGGCGGTACAGAAAAGTCAGTGTTTAGGAACTTAAAGAGTGTTGGAATAATCAACTAGAGAACGTCTGAAACCCAAGAAGAGTAGAAAATTTTCCGGCTTCTGTATCTCCTCCTAGTCTCCTCGTACAGAAGAAAAGCAGCAAGAAATCCTAAAACCTCCGTTGACCAGTTATACCACACACAGCGCATCCCTCCGCCTCCGCCGGCCTCCGGTCACGTGGAAACAAGTGCTGCGTACCCGTCACGTGGGCCGCCACTGAGCGCGCGCGCGCCCGTCGCCCTCCCGCGAGCCCTCCCCGCCCCCTATCGCCCGCGCACACGTGCGCGCGCACCCCCGCCCCACGTGGGGGCTTCGTAGCCGCCGCCGTCGTGTCGCCAGCCCACCGGCTCCCGGTACTTTGCTCCAAATGCAGGTCCCAGAGTCGATTGTTCCCCCACCACCGTCCCCTCCTTCATTCTTCCTCCCCCACGTCTGGGCCCCACCACGTGCCCCGGGCGCTCGCTCACCTTTCGCGCGGGACTAAGCACCGTGGGCCACTTGGGGAGGTGCCGCAGCCGTGGCCGTTCTCCACCCCCGCCACGGCACTCGGTCGGGTGGTCGCCGCCGCAGGAAGCTCAACAGCAGCGCCGCGGCGCTTCCAGGTGGGTCCCCGCCTCCCGCTCCTGCCACTTCCCGCAGCAGCAGCGGCTCCTTCCGGTCCCCTCCTCTCTCCTCGTCGTCGGGACGGGCGGGCGGCGGCTGCAGGCGCGCTCACTACACCGCCTGCTGGTAACCGCGGCCCGTGCAGCGCCCCAGGCCCGGGGCCCGCCGAGGCCCAGCCCCGCGGCCCGCCCCTGCCGCGGGGCGAAGGTTGGCCTTCCGAGGGCGGGGTGCAGTGCATCGCTAGCGGCCGCCCGCGCCGGCCCTACCAGCGCTGGAAAGGCGTGCCCCGGGCTCCGCCGCTGCGAGTCCTCTCCATCCTCATTTCTGTGGCCTCCCGAGAAACTTGTAAACTCTGTTTCCCTTAGCAGCGTGGTCTCAGGCCTGAAGAATGTCCATATATGTATATTTTTTATATATGCCTCTGCCCACCTCGCCTCCACGCGCTGAGTCCTCCCTCCCGTCTGCTTGTGCGCCTGTTACTACAGCACGCAAGCTCGAACCATTCAGGCCTTTGGGCTGCTGCTCCCTTTGGCTAGAACACGTCCTCTACATTTCTTTTAACTCGTCGATGTTCGGTGCATGTTGCAATTCCTGTCTAAGACATCAGTATCTAAGGGCTGCCCAGACCACTTCATCCAAAAGAGCGCACCTGTACCACTGCTTTTATTTTATCTGCTTTCATTTCTTCCTAACGGTTATAACTTCCAGACCTCATTTGGCCGCCTCTTTGCCACAGAGAATATTTAAAAAAATCCAGAGACGGAGTCTCACTTTGTCGCCTCCGGTAGAGAGCTGTGACATCACAGCTCACAGCAACCTCCAGCTCTTGGGCTTAGGTGATCCTCTTGACTCAGCCTCCCGAGTAGCTGGGACTACAGGCGCCCGCCACAACGCCCGGCTATTTTTTGTTGCAGTTTGGCCGAGGCCGGGTTCGAACCAGCCAACCTCGGTATATGGGGCCCACGCCCTACTCACTGAGCCACAGGTGCCGCCCAGAATATAAACAAAAAAAATTTTTTTCAGTTTTGGCCGGGGCCAGTCTTGAACCGGCCACACCCCACCCCACCCCGGTGCCCTACTCCTTGAGCCACAGGCAAAGGCAGGGACATAGTAACTTGTTTACTGCTTTAGGTGTTTGGCGCAAAATAGTGCTGGCTAAATACTCTTATCAGAACATAGCTACCAACTATATAAAGTGTGAGGTAAATACAGGTCAACACTTAATGAAGATAAGCACTTGCATTGGGTTGATAGTACTGTAGAGAATTTTGCCATTTATGAGCTCTGGGAAAACTGCTAACCCTCCTTCCCTGACTATAATTAAAAGATTATGTTCCAAAAATATCAAATCCAGGGGTAGAAGCCATCATCAACTGGGGCTCTTCCTTGACAATTGTCAAGTCCTGCTACATTGCTTTTTTTGTGTCTTTGGCCCTTTTTTTTTTTTTTTTTTTTTTTTTTGTCCTCCAGGCAAGTGGGTATGTGTACTGTCTTTTATGTTGCTAATAAAAGTTACTAGGTGGTTCAAATGGCTTTGTATTTAAGTTTCCAACTTAACTCAGAGTAACATCTGCTGCAAGACAAAAGGTGACATTTTTATACAGACATTTTATACAGCACATTGGGGCCAGCCCATATGTTAAGACTAGACACTCAAAAATACAAGGATTCCCTACCTGGCCTATTATATACTTTTAGAACCAAATTCTATTTATAGTAACTGGAACAATGGTGTCCTTTTTTTTTTTTTTTTTTCTTTGAGACACAGCCTAACTCTGTTGCCCTCCGAGACTGAGGTGGGTGGATAGCTTGAGCTCAGAAGTTAGAGACTAGCCTGAGCAAAAGCAAGACCCTGTCTCTATTTAAAAAATAGAAAAACTAGTCTGACATCATGGTGGGAGGCTGTAGTCCCAGCTACTCAGGAGGCTGAGGCAAGAGGATCACTTGAGCCCAAGAGTTTGAAGTTGCTGTGAGCTATGATGACTCCACAGCACTCACTACCCAGGGTGACAGAGACTCTGTCTCAAAAAAATAAATAGGCTCGGGGCCTGTAGCTCAGCAGCTAGGGCACCAGCCACATACACCAGAGTTGGTGGGTTCAAACCCAGCCTGGGCCAACAAAACAACAATGACAACTACAACCAAAAAATAGCTGGGCATTGTGGTAAGTCCTGTAGTCCCAACTAATTGGGAGGCTGAGGCAAAAGAATCATTTAAGCCCAAGAGTTTGAAGTTGCTGTGAGCTGTGACGCCACAGCACTCTACCCAGGGCAACATAGTAAGACACTGTCTAAAATAAATAATAAATGTCCTGCACATTCATCATATAAAAGTCTGCTCCCTAGGAAACCCAACCTGTAACAATATTCATATTTTTCTGTTGATAAAATGGATTGACTTGATCATTTGAACCACAGAGCCTTTATATAGATATTTTATTTATTTAGAGACGAGAGTCTTACTCTTGTCACCCTGGGTAGGCTGCAGTGGCATCACCATACCTCACTGCTACCTCAAATTCCTAGGCTCAAATCATCTTGCTGCCTCAGCCTCCCAAGTAGCTGGGACTACAGGCCCACCTCACCATGCCCCACTAGATTTTCTATTTTTAATAGACATAGGTCTCATTCTTGCTCAGACTGGTCTTGAACTGAGCTCAAGTGATCTTCCTGCCTCAGCCTCCCAGAGTGCTAGGATTATAGGTATGACCTACCATGCCCAGCCTAAATAAAGTGTTGTAGTAGCAGAGGAGTGCTTGGGAAAGGCAGTTTATAATGGTTAACATTTGAGTCACAGGATGACTTTGCTAAGCAGAGAAGTTATTGCATGAATAACTATGGGAATGGAAGAGAACTGCAAGTAACCCCAAGTGGCTTGACTGCAGGGTCCTTGGAGTAATCCCTAAGGGATAAGGAGAAATTACTGGTTCATTGATGGTGAAGAGGATAACCAAGAAAAGAAAGCTCCAGGCTTTAGAAGTAGATCTTAGCTGAGTGGAAAAGGATAGAAGCCCTTGAGATCTTCAATTATCCAAGAATAGGAAAGAAGAGTTTCATTACTCCTGGAAAAAGGAAACACTGCTGGCAAAAGCCACTCCCTAATTATCATATATATTCCTATATAGCCTTTATTTTCACCTAGAGACACAGAATGTTGATGGAAGATTTCAAGATCAACTAATTCAGCAGTTTGTGCAGTATCCTCTGAAGCACTGGTATTCCTTTTACATTCTTAGTCTTATCCCAGGATCCAATATTTTAACCAAACAGAAGAGGACCTGGGAGTGGGTATCCAGCAGACATTTCCCTCAGTCCCTCACATGGCATTTGAGGCACTGACTCAGAACATGTTTTGAAAATCACTGATGTAGTTCGTTCCTTCATTCTTTCAACAGATAAGCCAAGTGTTACACAAGATGCTGGAGGACAAAGCAAACGTAGACCCTACTCCTTGACAGCCTAGTCTAGGAAGGGAGGCTGACATTCAAGAAAATAGTCACTTAATTACTGTACATAAACTCAAAACCAGTAGGTGCCATGCAAGAAAAATGCCGGTCACTATGAGAATATGTCCATACAGCCAAAAGCACATATTCTAAAGTAGTTGGGAGTGAGACCTAAAGTGTCAATGCAGTTAGCAAGTTAGGCAAAGGCAAGAAAAAAATTCCAGGGAAGGAGATCGGTTGATGCAAAGCCCCATACATGGGCTGGAACTTCCTATTATTTACTTACTAATAATTACGATTACCTAAAACAAACCAGGCAATATTTTTTTCCTGTGGATATATAACACCTGATATGACATCATGTACCTTAATTTCTTTCATTAGATCCTAAGCTATTTTTCTATGTCAGTAAATATTCTTCAAAAACTCCAGGAAATGGTTACGTAATTTAACCATTTTCTATTTGGGGACCCTTTTATACTATTAAAATTTGTATGATGAGTGTCCTTACATCCAAATACAGTATGTGTCCAGATATTTTGGAGGCTGAATCTCTACAATTTGAGTAATTGGATTTGTGGGTAAAGGGGAGTCTAGGATCCCTAGCTTTGGTGACTGGTAAGATAAAGTTGTCATTGATTACCACAGGAAATACTAAAGTAGGAGCAAGTTTAGGGAGGCAATGATGTGTTCCCTTAAGGTATCCTGAATTTGAGGTTAACTCTAGTGAAGCTGCCCAGGAACCACTGAATATGTGTATGTCTAGGATGCTGGCTCCAGGAATGAGCTGGATGTACGGATTTGTGAGTCTTCAGCTTATGTGAACCTTTGGTTTAGATTTTGCTACCTAGGGAGAGCACACAGAGTGAGAAGAGCAGAAAATCAGGAATAAAACCCTGAGAAACACTGACATTGTCGGAGGCATGGAAGGAAAGTGAAAACCAGAGGCTATGAGGGACCAGAACAGTACAAGAAAAATCGGACAGAGTAGTACCTAAAAACAAAAGAGGAGTCTTCAACATGAATTAATTAAACAAGTTTACCAGGAACCCATTTTGTCTCATATATGTCAAACACTAGGAGGTGAAAACAAACCTTTGGTATTTAATTAGTGCGAAAGAAACTGCTGTACATCACTGAAGAGATATATACACAGATAGATAGGTATTTTTTTTTTTTTGTTTTTTTTTTTTTTTTTTTTGTTAAGTGGTTTTGGTGGCTCAAACCCTGGGTGTGGAATTTTGTTATAACCGTCAAATCAAACCAAAAAATAATTGGATTAATAAATTAATTTCCTAAACCAGCAAACGAGGCTGGT
>CAUYPK010025571.1:0-18629 GCA_963574355.1 Loris lydekkerianus | reverse complement strand
GTTTAGCTTCCATGTTTTTGTATGTGTATGCAGGTTTCTGTTGTTATTGAGCTCAACTTTTATTCCATGATGGTCTGAGAAGATGCAAGGAATAATTTCTATTTTTTTAAATTTGCTGAGGTTAGATTTGTGGCCTAGGATATGGTCGACAGGGTGTTCTGCAGAGCAAACCTTGTTGACCTTGATGGAGCCCTGTTTGTGGACTGCAGAGAAAACTTTGTTGACCTTGTTGGAGCCCTGTTTATGGACTTCAGAGCAAACCTTGTTGACCTTGGTAGAACCCTGTTTGTGAACCTTGTTGACCTTGAGGGAGCCCTGTTTGTGGACTGCAGAGGAAACCTTGATCTTGATGGGGCCCTGTTTGTGGACTGTTCTTTCCTTTTATAGATTGGGCTTCTGGTATCATGTTTAAGAACTCCTTATCAAGTTCTAATTCAGAAGATTTTTGAATTATGTTTTTCTAAACAATTTATAGTTTTATGTTTTACTCAAATCTATTCTGAATTAATTTTTGTGTTTGTAAAATGTGAGTTTAATTTTGCCTATTAAAATCCAATTTTTCCAGCAACATTTGTTGAAAATGCTTTCTTCCCTGAATTGCTTTTACATGTTTGTCAAAAAACAATTGTTCATAGGTGTGTGTGTGTGAGGGGGTGTATTTCTGTTTCTGTTTTATCATTGATCTATATGTCCACCCCTCCTCCAGCATCACAAGTTCAGATGCTGTAACTATGAGTTACTCTTTGAAACATATTCTTTGCATTCAACACTGTTTTTGCTATTCTAGTTCCTTTGTCTTTCCATGTAAATTTTAGAGTAACCTTGTCTATATCTACAAAAAAAATCTTGCTGGTATTTTGATGTGAACTTACTCTGTGCATCAGTGTTGGGAGAATTGACATCTTTACTACATCAAGTGCTCTAGCCCAGGAACACAATATCTCTCCTTCTTTATTCAGTTCCTTTTCTTAATGTTTTGCAGTTTTCACCATAGAAGGTGTGTGCTCACTCCTTTGTTTAGATTTACAACCAAATATTTTACTCTTATTAAGAAATTATGAAAGGAAGTATACCTTTAATTTTATCTTCCAATTGTGTGTTGCTAGTTTACAGAAATCCCATCTTTGTGTGATGCTCTTACTACCTGGAATTTTGTTGAATTCACTCTGTGTGATTTCAATTGTTTTAACTTCGTTGGAGATTTTTATAGCCCAGGTTATAGTATGTCTTGGTATATGCTTTATGGGCACTTGAAAATAATATGTATTCTGCTGGTTTAGGAGAGACTATGCTATAGATATAAATTAGATATCCTGTAAATATACATTAGTTAATGATGTTGTTTGAGTTCTTCTGCTGAGTGCTTACTGTGTACCTTTTTGGTTGATCTGCTTAGCCTGACTGTATGAGTTACATTACTCTAGCTACATCATATCAGTGTAATCAAACAGCACTTCCTTTCAAGACTGGCTTCCATCACTCAGCGTGATGCCCTCAAGATTCGTCCATGTTATAGTAGGTCTCAGAATTTCCTTCCTTCTCAAGGGCTGAATAATACTTCCTACTCCACTGACTTGACTACTTATGAGGCTGCGTCCTTTGTGTGTCTTCGTGGGGACCTTAGGAGCATAATGGAAGATCCCAAGTTGCCAACAGCTAAGCAGACACTTTTTTAACCCAGAAGTCATGAGGAGGTTTCCTTGAGCTTCTGTGAGCTGAAGGTTCTAAGAAAGTCTTCTTACTGGAATCACTTCACAAAGCCACAGAACAAAGGAAGGAAGGAATGAGCTCCATTTTTGCTAAAAGGGTCATTTACATGATGTAAATCAGATTAGCCACTCTGTTTTGCTAGAAGATAATTTACAGAAAAGAGTTTGAAAGTCTACATCACCTACATGGTGGCCTAAAAGAAATCCATTAATGACTACCTACTGAGTTTTTGCATAATTAAAAGATTCTTAAAATAAACATTATGGTCATTATCATTCACTCATAGGTTTAATTATTGGCCTATAAAGTTAAAAATTTAAATATTCACAAAGAAGTGTAGGGAATATTCTCCTTTAAAAAAGGAGAAACAATCTCAACAGAAGCTTTCATTTATTACATGTATACATACTAATTAAAAGTCACTAAATAAGTGCTTTGCTTAATACACTAAACACAAAGACAGTAAGAGATAGACAGAGTAGTAAGAAGAGAGGTGAGGAAAGGGGAGGAGGGAAGGAAAGAGAGACCCTCTCGCAGTCTGGCCCAAACCAAAAGTGTGAAGTCACCCTGAGCTGAGAGGATCCACAGGGCAGGTGTCCAGGTGCACACTGATGGCTGAGGATGAAGTTTCAGGCTTCCGTCAATGAACGTCCTTAAACCTCTCAAGCTTTAAGTCACCTCATTAATGTTGTGTTAGCTTTATTTTTGGCCTAGGAGTAAAATAATTTTTTTTTCATGTTTCTGATATGCACTTAATAGAGATAGAGAATGAAAAATTTTCCTGAGGTGAGAAGGACATTTGAGACTGTGTGGACAAAGACGATTCCTTCTCAAAAGACCATCCGGGATGTGGAGACAGAAGCAAGAGGCCATCGCTCAAGATGGAAGAGGGATTTTAAAAGCCCTGATTATCACAGGAACATACGTTTGAGGACCTTCCACAAATATAATTCAATCTGAAAGGCTTTTTCAAGGTTAATGAATATCACTGAAAGTTATAAATTAGATGTTTTTAAAATGTAAAGTTGACCATTTTTAATCAAGCTAAAAGAGCCATTTCAATTTCTTATGAAAATGCATGCTAAGATGATCCTAAGTCCAGAATAATTTGAACATCAGAATTTGCACAAGGCACTCTCCCTAGCCAGTGGTAGTTAACATGACCATGTTCCATTAATCTCTGCTAATTCTTCATTAATAATATGACCATACTCACAGGGGAGATGATCTCAGGTCACCCCAGAACTGACCATCTTAACAGAGGATTTGGGTTAGGAAATGAGTTGCTCATAAAGTACAGAAACTAGGTGAGACCAGAAATCTATATTTTCCTTAATTAATTGGACTCAATACGGCGATTTGGTTTTCTATAAGTTTGACTGGAATACCACTTGGGTACTTTGAGGGTAGCTATTTAATTTTGGTTGTATCCTCTCCCCCACCCCTAGTCTCAAGCCATGTTCTGGGTGAAGAGAACCTCAGAGGTGAGGGCAGGACCTTCTGAAGTCAGAAACTAGGGCTTCCCACGAGACCCCTCTCTTGTTGACGTTCTTTGCTTTTTGCAAATTGGATGGCTTCATGTATTCTGAAAATAATTTCAGAAACAATAATTCAAAGCATTGCAACATAGCTCTGCTCTTAGCTTTGTGGAAATTCATCTCTACAACCATCAGCCAAGCCCTGTCAACTTATTTACCATACAATGCCGTTGTAAGGATGAAACAAGAAAATACTACTAAAAATGGAAACTCTTTGCTGGCATATAGCAAGTGCTTCAGAAATATTTTTTAGTTTGATTGCTGTTTTATCACCATTACCCGGAGGAGATTTTAGGTAAGCAGAAAAAATACTACTACATATATGAACTAGTATATGTATAATATATAATAATATATCATACATTGTATATTTTATATATTTATATGTAATACAACATAAAGGATATATTGGAGGTATGATAAAACTAGCTGCTGGAATATCTGCTCTAGATAATACAGCCATGATTGAGCGTGGTTGGATTTTATACTGACTGTCTACTAACATTGATGACACAGTGTCAATGGTCATACTGAAGAGTGACTCCTGGGCCATTCCATCATGTTATTGCAAAGATAATGAAGACCCCTGAGTGGGTAATTGTCACTCACAGTTTCCATATCATAAAATCTGCTTCTTAGATGGACTATTTTTCCCGGCCAAGTTTCCGTCTCTCCAGAAAATGGTAGGCAAGTTTAAAAACTAATTCTTAAAAAGATATTTTCAGAAAGCAGTATTTCACGTACAGAAGTGCAAACCAGCGTTTGAAATCAATGTTTCTACTCTCTTTTTCCAACATGCAAACACATAACACTAAAACACCCTAACTGATTTTATTTCTACACTTTGTTAAAGTGATTCAATCCCAAGCTGGGACCTCATCTGCCCAACATTTAACCCACAGAAAACTTCACCAGCCTGGCTTTGAACTCACAGAACAGCAGCTTTTAATGGAAACGCTGACAGACCCTTAAGTAGACAATGTGAACAGCACTGATGATAATAAATATGAGGAGTGATTCCCAAACCGAAGACAGGCAAATAGTTACACAGCTGCTACAGGAATAGCAAGATAGATTAAAAAAAAAAAAAAAAAAAAAGGAGGAAAGAAATTAAATGAAATGGATATTAGCTGGAAACATCTGTGCTCACCACAGTGCAAAATGTATATTCAGCAGCCAGTTTATTGGCCCTTTAGAGGATGTGAATGGTGCATTGTAAATAATGACCTGCCTGTAATAAATTCCCAGTAAAAAAGAGAGGGGCTCCATGGGTCCTCCCACAGTTCACATTTCTGGGTCCCTGCTGTGAGTGATGATTCACAGCAGCCACAAATTCCTGTTTTCAAAATGCTGTTGTATACTCCAGGGCTTTCATTAGGTTTTACACTAGCTGGGGAAATTTAAAACTCGAGAGAGAGAGAGAGAGTCAGAGAGAGAGAGAGAGTCGCGGGGGGGGGGGAGCAGAGGTGCGCGGTGGCTGCAGTTGGCGCTCAGTCTGTGCTGCTATGGACGTGCTGGCAGGGGTGCCTTCCACATCCCCCATGCTTCCTGTCCTTCTCCTGGAAATCCGTAAGGAAAGGAGGCAGCAAGGATCAGTGACCTCCCATGTGATGGGGAAGAAAAAAGACCAGCCAAGGGGCTTTGCGGCTGACCTCTGAGAGGTGGGTGGGAAACAGTGTGGGGATTCCAGGCACCACAGGGAATGGCTTCGTGAGGAGCTGCACCTGCCGTAACCTCCTGGAGTCAAACATCCTGCCTGCTTCATCTACAGAGTTCTGAAGCTTGGATAGCCCATGAAAATTTAGCATTATACTAATTGTATGTTCAAAACACGTCTATTGAACATGTATACCATGATAAAGGCACAGTGTTTGGTCATACAGTTATAAACAACTCAGGGGAAAATGGTCCAGTCTGTATGAAAATAGTTTCCCTTAACCTGTGTGTCAGTACAGAGAAATGAACATCCTTGCCCATGCCCATGAATTTCAATGCCTTGATGTGGTGAATGCAGTGTGCTGTGGCCTGTGGCCACTGTGCGGGATGGGGCCAATCCCCAAGCCAGACCTTGTACTTCAAAACTCAATTTTATGTTCTATCCGCATCTTTCTGGTGAAATGATTGCCTCACAGCGGCAAATTGTGCTAATGAGAACCTTTGTTGGTAGAGTCTCAAAGTTCTTGGTGTTCTGGGTGGACAGGAAGCCCGTTGCCTGCTAGGCACCTCTGTCTGCAAATAGGGAGAAAATCTGGATGGCCCCCTGGCTATCGAGGTGCCAAAGCCTGGGGTGGAGACCACCTCTGTCTGTATCCCTCTAATTCCTACTGAAAACAGGAGGACCCTGACAGTCCTAGACCTGGGTTCCCAGGGCAACAGTCAACAAAGCCAGGTGAGAAGGACCCTTGCAATAGACGCGTGCGTCCCACCAGCTCCAAAACACACCGAAGTATCCTTTGTGTATTCCCTTCCTGGAATCTTCATTATAGCTCTATTCACCAAAACGTGCAGATAGCAAATGTGTTCAAGTCATTTTCTAAAATAAAAAAAAAAAAAAAAAAAAAAACAGTTACTACAAATTCTTTCCAAGTTTTGTCTTCTCTGTCTTTCCAAACTAATTCATTTCAAACATGTGCATGACTAGAGCTACTGAACTCTTCCTTTTCAAAAATATTCTGTTGAATAACCTTCTGCAAGATCCTAGGATAATTTCCAGTAATTTTATTCTCTTCAAAGATGTCTAAGACATTGCAAGGCAGCATTAAAAACAAAGAAACAGAAAGGCAGGCATCCTGGGTGTGACACCACTCCACGTCCCACCTTGCATGGCCTGTAGGACGAGGGGCCAGCAGAGGCACCTGCCACAGCCACAGCCACAGCCACAGCCCAGCTGCGTCTGGGCACAAGGTCCTGTGGGCCTTGCTCACTGCCCCATGGCTTGCTGCTACTCAGGACAAAGTGAACTCCCTAGGAGCAATCAGACAGTGGCGCATGGCCAAACTGGCACTCGTGTCTTTCAAAAGAGAAACATCCTTGTGAGAATGAACTAAAAAATTTGGGGAAAGTTCTTCTAATTCTGGAAAGAGAATGTCAGATTCTCAATATTAGATATTAGATGAATCAATCAACCAGTTCGTTTGAGCCTTTCCTGGGTGTCTGTTAAATGCAGACAGTGTAGCAGGTTTAATAGAAGGTTATAGGTAGTTACACGTCACCAGTGCCTTCTAGGAGCAGAGGATCCTGTGCAGGACACTGGCAAGTTAGTGATTCACTGTGACACAAAGGAAAGAGGGTAAAGGACGAGAAAGGGATATTAGGTAATTTTAAATGAACAAAGAAATGGATCTCATAAACTTAGATCGCTCTCTAAATTGAGGACACTGAAATATAGACCTATTTGTTGAATCTATAAGAATGGCTAGAAAAATAGAGGGGAATATTACTTCACGTCTAGGTAAACTTGGTAGAACAATGACCCCCAAAAGTGATAGAAGCTACAAACAACTTCAAGAACAGTTTATATTGATTTAGAATAACATGTCCACATTAATTTTCTAAGGAAGTCAAAGATCTATTGGATTTAATCATGTCCCTTAGTTGGCCATTCACAAGTAGCAATCACTCCTACAGGTTAGATGAACCATGGGGGTGCCCCTCACTGTCTTACTGAAAGACAGGCAAAAATGCTCTGAGAACAGCTCAGACCTGCACTCAGCAGCTCTCAGACCCCACAGCATGGCCCCAGAGCAGATAAGAAAGCAAGGAGGTATCAAATCAGCAGCAAGATGTCCAATGTTTTGAATGATAAAAAATTTCAGTATGGCCAATGCTGAAAACTGTGGACTGTGTCTGGACGTGAGTATATAGTGTGCTTACAACACATTCTCATCACGGTTCATCCCGACTAAAAACAGGAGTGTAAGCCCATCTTCTAAGTGGATTTATCAAGTCTCGACAAGCCAAAATAGAAAGGGAAGTCTTTGCAATAAGCCTAGTTGAGTGTTGGCTTTGGTGTCGGTATCTTTCTAAAGACCATACACATCTTCAGACCCTGTGTCACTGCATCCTGTTAGATAATTTTAACTCTGTTACCTGGATCCCCTGTTACTGCCCCCACTGGATTTATGACCTATAAGCAAACATTTCAGTGCACCAGAATGTATCATATATTTTTGCTAATTTCTAAAGCAAACTCAAGTTCAAATGAACTAGACCTGAGTATCTATAATCAAGAATATATATCACCCATTATATTGGTAAAAGTAAAAATAAAATATCAAAACCATTGCAGAATAATGTGTCCAATTTTACAAAAATTTCATATTCATTAAAAGAGGGTAGAATCCCCATTTGTAATCAGCACTTTCCTCTGGATGGTAGGTTATAAGTGACACCTGTTTTTACCTTTTCTTTTTTTAATAATTTTCTTTATTCTACAAGTTTTCTGTCCTATGAAGTTGAGGCTATAATCTATGTATAAAAGCAATTTTCAAAAAGATAAAATCGTAACTATCGTATAGATATACAATGAGCACATATTAAATATTTTAAATTTAACTCAGTGAGAGAATCAAGATGTCATCACTAGTTTAAAAGAGAAGTTTAAAAGGCAAACATTTTATGATATAATTAAATGTAGAAATAAATGTGAAAAAAAACTCCCCCCTCCCCACAGGGGGAAGAGAGAATTCAATTGAATCTATATAGAGAGAATTACATATCTGTAGACAAGAATTACTTTATGTTACTAAAAGGTGCTGCCTAAAATGTGCAAAGCTGTAAAATTCCCACAGAATCAAACTATAATAACTAGAGAGTTCTCCTGTAAACGCCTCTTTGCTTCTCTACCAGCCAGGCAATTCACAGTTTTCTGATGAGACACAAATTTCCCCTACCCTATCTGAATCTCCCTCTCTCTTTCCAGAGATTAAAACTTCCTGGCCCAAAGCAGGCCCCCTTAATAAATATTTACTCAAATAATAAGTAAATGTATACCTTTTATAATTAAAATAGTCTTATTTAAATATTTTCTTTTGAGGGAAGTCCTATCTCTTGACCGTGGGTAAAGTTGGTAGATTCCCGAATTCCGTTTCCAGGGCAGTCACAGCACAATTGTGCAGGTTGGAGGCTGCACAGCCGTGGGAGGCCTCAAACACATTATGATTCATGTAAATACCATTAATGATGTTGAGAACACGGTGCTCTGGAGTCAGGGATGAGAGTGAGGAGGACAGAAGCTCGGAACACCAGCTCTGACTCAGGAGATAAGTTCATGCAGCCCACTCCGGGTACGTCGGGGCATGGACACTAACCCACCACTTTATCTTCCCCTCACAACCAACCAGGCGCCCAAGTGGAGCTAGCAGAAAGAAGTTCCCAAGAAACTTAAGCTTTTTAGGAACTTCCTTTTTAGGAAAACAATTTTAGGACAGTAACTTTGAGGGAAAAAGGAAAAGAGACCGTTGCATTTTAAAGATCGGTATCCGTATGTAATGTGTGGCTGCATTGGAGAGATGGAGGTCTATTATTACTCATTTTTATTCCTCTTGAAGACAAGCCATTTGTACACAGTGATATTAAAAAGTGATCCCTTTTTTTAAAAAGCCCACATTCCCCATAATCCACCAAACCTCATTCCCCTCCTCAATTATTTCACCACTGTCTGGGGTGGGAGCTGTGGGAGCTGTGCTCTTAGTAACTTTCATTACCCTGTGTGCAAACTTCAGCTTTGCTGTGAATCTCCAAGGGCACACCCCAGCTTCCAGGGAATAACTCTTGGGTGTGCAGATTCACAGCCCTTTTATTAACTTAGCTCCTGGAAGCTCAGCACCCAACACCCAACCTCTCATACCTAGATCTGTCTCAAATGTGCATGGCAGAGGGGAATTCTAATAGGGCAAAACAAGACCAGTCCTCACTCCACAGCTCCTATTATTCGTGGTCACCACAGATGGTTCATGTCAACTCTCCACAGCCTGTTCATCTGCCAGAGCGTCACGACTTCAGCGCACCCCTTACGAGTTCGATTTCCAGAAGAGATTAAAGCACATTTACAAAGGAAGAGCTTTTAAACTTGGCAGCCTTGCTGCCAAATCAGATGACTCGAATAATCCTGAAAGAGCAAGATTTGCTTTAGTTTTTTCCCCCCCCCATTCTCTGTAAAGAGGTTCAATGCAAATGCCCCCCACGGGGATATGCACAGAGCCAGATAGATATATAATGTCTCTCTCCCTAACCACCACTCTTTTCTTCTATAAATTCAACTCTTTTTTTTTTTTTTTTTTTTGAGACAGAGTCTTATTTTGTCACCCTCGGTAGAGTGCCATGATGTTGTAGCTCACAGCAACCTCCAACTCTTAGGCTCAAGTGATTCTCTTGCCTCAGTCTCCCAAGTAGCTGGGAGTTCAAGCTCCCTCCACAATGTCTGGCTATTTTTAGAGATGAGGTTTCACTCTTGCTCAAGCTAGTCTTGAACCCATGAACTCAGGGCAATCCACTCACCTGGGCTCCCAGAGTGCTAGGTTTACAGGTATGAGCCACTGCAACTGGCCCTAAATTCAACTTTTTGAATTAATATTAGAAGAATAACTCATTTATTTTTCTGTCAGAGTAAGATCATCCAATATTTGTCTCTCTGTGCCTGGCTAATTAGCATAACATTCTCCAGTTTTATCCAGGGTGGTGCCCATATAAGGAGGCTATATAGTATCCCCCCATGGGTGTCTACCACATTTTCTTTATCCACTCATCTTCTCTTGGGCACTTGGGTTGACTCCATATCTTGGCTATGGTGAATAGTGCTGGAATGAACGTGGGTATAGATAGCTCTTCAACATACTGATTTCATTTTCTTTGGCTATATACCCAGTAATGGGATTTCTGAATACTATGGTAATTCTGTATTTAATAATTTGAGGGAACACCATACTATTGTCCATAATGGCAATCCTAATTTACCTTTTTACCAGTGATGTCCTCACCAACACTTGCTGTCTCTTACCTTTTTCATGAAAGCTATGCTAACATAGCTGTTGAGGTACTTCACTGATATGAGGTACTTCACTGATTGGGTTTGCATTTCTCGGATGATTAATGATGCTGTGCATTTTCTCATAGACCTTTTGGCTATGTTTATGTATCATTCTGGGAAATGTTTATTTCGATCCATTTTTAAATTGGATTATTTGTTTCTTGTTAGACAGTTGAGTTCCTTGTATATTTTGGATATTAACTCCTTATCAGATTCATAGTTTGCAAATATTTTCTCCCACTCTGTGAAGTTTCTCTTCACCATGTCGATTATTTTCTTTGCTGTGCAGAAGGTCTGTAGAATAATGAAATCCTGCTTGTTGGTATTTGCTCATGCTGTCTTTGCTCTTGAGGTCATAGTCAAAATATCACTGTTCAGACCAATGTCATAGAGATTTCCCCTATGTTTTATTTTAGTAGTTTTATAGCTTAGGTACTTACCTTAGATCTTTAATCTCTTTTGAGTTGATTTTTACATAAGGCTAGAGATACGGATCTGATTTTATTCTTCTGAATGTAGATATCCAATTTTCCCAACACCATTTACTGAAGAAACTGTCCTTTCCTTATTGTGTGTTCTGGGCATCTTTGTAAAAAAGTCAAATCAATTGGCTACAAATGTATGGATTTATTTCTGAGGACTCTAGTCTAGCCTACCTGTCTTGTTTTAGGCCAGTGCCATTCTATTTTGGTTATTATACCTTTGTAGTATGTTTTGAAGTCAGGTACTGTTAGGCCTCCATCTTTGTTCTTTTTGCTCAAGATTGCTTTAGCTACTCAGGCTCTAGTGTGGTTAGATGCAAATTACAGGATTTTTTTTTTTTTTTCTATTTCTGTGAAGAATGTCATTAATATTTTTATAAGGTTTGCATTAAATCTGTACATCTGTTTGGGTAATATGGACATTTTAAACCTATTTGTTCTTTCAGGCTTGGTGCCCATAGAACAGTGGTTATGGTGTGAGCCACTTACACTGAGGGTGGTGGGTTTGAATCTGGCCCGGAGCCAGCTAAACAACTGCCACAAAAAATAGCTGGGCATTGTGGCTGGTGCCTGTGGTCCCAGCTACTTGGGGGGCTGAGGCAAGAGAATCTCTTAAGCCCAAGAGTTTGAGGTTGCTGTGAGCTGTGACACCATGGCACTCTACCCAGGGTGACATAGTGAGGCTCTGTCTCAAAAAAAAATTGTTTTGTTCTTTCAATCCATGAACACAGGATATCTTCCTATTTATTTGTGTCTTCTTTAATTTTTTCATCATTGTTTTATGGTTTTCCGTATAGAGATCTTTCACCTCATTGGTTACATTTATTCTTAAGTATTTTTATTTTTGTAGATATTGTAAATAGAATTGTTTTCTTGATTTCTTTTTCATATAGATGCTATTGGTGTTTAAAAATACTGTATGTTAGATTGTGTATTCTGCAACTTTATTGAATTTGTTTATTAAGTCTAATAGTTTTCTGATGAAGTGTTTAGGGTTTTACATATGTAAGATTATGTCATCTGAAAACAGGGAAAATTTAACCGTTTTCCTTGCCATTTTGGATGCCTTTTATTTCTTTCTCTTCCCTAATTACTGTGGCGAGGACTTTAGAAACTGTGCTAAACAAAATGGTAAAAGTGGGCAGGCTTGTGTTATTCCAGCTCTTAGAAGAAAAGGTTTCAATTTTTTCCTAGTAAGTACCTTAGCTATGGGTTTATTACATTGGGGTACATTTGTTCTATAACTAATTTGTTGAGAATTTTTTCATGAAGGATGTTGGATATTGTCAATTTTTTTCTGTACCTCTTGAAATGATACTACTTTGCTTGCCCTTTATTTTGTTAATGTAATATGTAATGCTTATTGATTTTCATACATTGAACTATCTTCTTTCCTGAGATGAATCCCACTTGATCATGTTGAATCATGTCTTTCATAAATGGTATGGATTTTGGTTTGCTAATACACTGTTGAGAATTTTTACGTCTTTATTCATCAGGAATATTCACTTGTGGCTTTCTTTATTTTTATTTATTTATTTATTTTTTATCACGTCCTTATCTTGTTTTAGTATCAGGTAATGCTAGCTAGCCTCACAGAATGAGTCAAGGAGAATTCCCTCCACCTAAATTTTTTTAATTTTTTTTTTTTTGCAGTTTTTAACCAGGGCCAAGTTTGAACCCACCACCTCTGGCATGTGAGGCCAGCGCCCTACCCCTTTAAGCCTCAGGGGCCAATTTTTTAAAAATATTTTAAGAAGAATTGGTATTAGTTCTTCTTTAAATGTTATTAGAATTCAGCAATGAAGTCAACAGGTTCTGAACTTTTCCCTATGGGAGATTTTTTATTACTGATTCAATTTTATCACTCATGCTTTATCTATGTTTTCTATTTCTTCATAATTTGATCTTGATAGGTTGTATGTGCCCAGGAATTTATCCATTTTTTCTAAGTTATCTATTTCATTTCCTTGAAATTGTTTATAACCATTCCTTACGATCCTTTGTATCTCTGTGGTACGAGTCATAATCTCTTCTTTTTCACCTGTGATTTTATTTACGTGGGTCTTCTTCCTTTTTTTTTTTTTTTTTGGTCTAGCTAAAGGTTTGGCAACTATTTTGTCTTTTCAAAAATCAACTCTTCGTTTTGTTGACCTTTTGTATTGTTTTCCCAGTCTCTATTTCATTTTCTTCTTCTGTGATCTTTATAGCTCCCTTCCTTCTGCTAATTTCTATTGACTCCATTCTTGTTTTTCTATACCTTGAGATGCAATGCTAGGTGGTTTATTTGAGGTCTTTCTTCTTTTTTAATGTGGATGTTTATTGCCCTTAACTTCCCTCTTAGAACTATTAACCTCTTAGATTTTGGTATGTTGTGCTTCCCTTTCCTTTGTCTTTAGTCATTTTTATATTTTTCTTTTACTATTTTCATGAACCCACTGGTTATGCAAGAGCGTGTTGTTTGATTTCCACATATTTGTAAAGTTTTTAAAGTTTCTCTTGTTTGATTTCTTGTTTTATTCCATTATTGTCAGAAAAGATACTCAACAATGATTTTAATCTTTTTTAGTTTGCTAATACTTATTTTGTGACCTAACATATGATTAGTCCTGGAGAATTTTCCATGTACAATTGAGAAGAATGTGTATTCTGCAACTGTTCAAAGGAATATTCCGTACATGTCTGTTAAGTCTATTTTCTCTGAAATTCATTTTTAGGTTCAACATTTCTTTGTTTGATGATGTTTGAGGGTTCGCATGAAGTTCTGCACATGACTGTAAGAGTACCCTAGACTGTCTGAGGATCCTCAAGGAGCCAGAAATTCATTTGAATGGGAAAATGTCTTTAGATTATTCTGTGTCAATTCAAAGCCTCTCATTCCTGCCACTTTGGACCATGAGAATCTTACCTGAGTATCACAGATCAGACCCACAGGACTGGCTTGCCCCCGGGGAGTCTGTGTGATGTCCCCTGTGTGTCTTCAGCCAGGACATCACATAACTGAACCAGGAGATGAGGAAAAGAGCCTCGAGAGCTCTCAGCTTCTCAAACCCTTACTAGGTCTCAAGGATGAGCATGGGCCCAATCGGTCCTAAGGTCAATAGTGAAGGCACCTTCCAAGTCTGGTTGCCACTGGGAATGAAATATCTCTTCTTTGGTTGGGAGTTAATCTACCTGTATTAGAGTAATTTCATTGAGCCTCCCAGACACAGCTTTATTTTTAAATAAATCTCTTATCCTAAAATATATCTACCCTTAAAATAGAACCTTTCTGCATGTCTGAATGTTATATTCTGTTAAAAGGACTAGAAAAGTACATGGTGTGACTCATTTTTAATTCTTAAAAAATTTGAGAAGGGTGTTCTCTGACTGACTTCACATAATTTTATAACCTTTAGAAAGTTATTTATAATACAACCATATTGATAACTTTGGGCATCGTATTTTGGAATGTAATACACTCTTAAACTGATGTATACAAAATGTCATCAAGATATGTGATAGTTCTTGCCGTCAAATCAATTATAAAACTATTGGTCCATGAAACCTTGTAAGAATGCAATCATAGTCTTTTGTTGTTATTTTTGGTTTGCTTTGCTTTTTTGATTTTAGCTTAACATTTTAATTTATTTTGTATTATTAAGCATTTTTTTAATCGAGAAAGGATTATGAATGCAAGTGTCAATTCTCATGTTCACAGAATAAGTGAACATTACATTTGAAAAAGAGGAACAGGAGCATTTTTTGAAGAATTTGCTTAGTTCACAAATGTGACTTGTAGGAATCTAAGAAGATTGTTGCAAATGAAGTATATATTACACATAAAATTGTGCCATATCTTTTCTCAGAATTCATAAAATTCAGAGCCTTAGAAAACAATGCAGCTATTAAAATAGGCTATAAAGTTTTAGCAATTAAGGTAACATAATAGTGACATATGAATAGAGAGATCAATACTTTTTCATTAGGGAAACAAAACCATTATAAATATGTTATTATAATTATGCAACCCAAGGGGAGGGTAGTCATTTCTTGTTGTGAAAACATAAAAGTTGTGTCCTGCATGTACAGCATAAATCCATCTAAACAGGTGTGTGTGTTCTTGCCCACAAGCACGTGTGTTCGTGTGCAGAGAGAGAGGGGAGAATGTTTTCTGAGTGTCCTCAGTGGTCATCTCATGGTAGTAGAGTCTCACTGTGCTGCTTTTTTTAATCTCACATTTTGCTTCTGTGTACCATTTGAATTTTTTAACTGTGAAATGTGAATATGTGTTGTCAGCAAACATGCTGAAGCTATTTTCAATGGAGGACAAAACAAAGGCTGAAACAAAAATCCTCCTGTCACCTCTCTGGTCAGTTTCCAGGCCCAGGTTTCCAGCTGTGTTGGTGGTGTGTTCCTTCCAAGACTTCCCTTAGGTGATCTCATGACCATGAAGCGCAGGGTGGATGGCGGGGAGGCTGCTTTTGGTGACCCAACTTCAGGTTCAACAGCCACAGAAGATCATAGATTTAACAGTGTGGGTTGTAACGTTTGGTTGAGAATGAGCTATTGCCAGGTGTGCAGAGGCCTTGGAGTGAGGCACCTCCCTCCCTTCCATGCAATTCTCCGTAGGCTCCCAGATCAAAGCAGCCCTGATAACTCACAGGGGAGAGGAGTGAGGAAATAAGAGGAAACAAGGAAACAATTGGTGAAATCATGACAGCAAAATCAGTTCTAACTCGGGACATGGATGGATTTAGCTCTTATTTATAATGTGGCCAAATGGGATCATAAAAATAGAAATTCATTCAGAATAAGAAAGACCCATCTGTGACTCCAGTGACTTCCCCCATATTCTGCAGGTCCTGCTCTGTGAAGGGGCAGGGGTGGGAGGGGCTGAGATCCAGCCTCACTGTCCTTAGCCTTCGCGCAGAGGCCTCTTTACAATTCCACTGATGTGAGGAACCTCGTTTTCCAGTTTCCTGCAGCACCCTATGTTTAGCAGCCCTAATTCTCCTACTTTCAGAGCAATGCAAGAGCAAGACAGGTAATTTTATAAACCACACCACAGTCTTTATTTCTATAAGGAGGTGGAAAGCTTTCTGTTCTCATCCTACATTGACAATCATGTTGAAAATAAAATCACAATTTGAATGGAAAGAAAACCATTCAGGGGAATGGAACATTTTCTTTGTCATTAACTTACAGTTTGCATTTAGTTATTTTTATTTCTTGCCCTTTCTTTCCAGAAGCTAGTGGTCATCTCTTTGTAACGTATGAACCCACTGTGAGATGGTTTGGCCCCTCAAAGCTCATGATGAAATCCCATGTCCAGTGGTGGGTCGCAGGGGTCTCACGAGTGGCTGGTGCCCTCCCTGAGCTCCTGATGAGTGAGTTTCCACTTTCAGTGCCTGCGAGAGTCTCTCACCATGTGAGTCACTCCTTCTTTACCTTGGGCCTGATTGGAAGCCCCCTGAAGCCCTCAAGAGCAGCTGGCGGTGCCACACTCCTTGTAAGTCTACAGGATAGGGAGCCAAATGACCCTCTTTTCTTTATAAATTACCAAGACTTAGGTATTTCCTTTATAACAACATGAGATAAACTAACATATACAGTAAAATTAGTCAGTATGTCATTAAAATTATTTCTCAGAAATAATTTTATTTCTGAGAAAAATTATTTCACAAAAGAAATCACAGAAGGAAAGAAACTAGCAGGAAGGAACTCAAAATCGTGGCAGATAGGTAGTCAAAACACCAGCACTCTACCCAGAACGGGCTCCGGCACGCGTCGCGTGTGTGCCATGGTGTAGAAGAGGGCCACCAGCTAAATGCTATGTGACTGCTTTGATACCTTAATGTCCCTTTCTTAAACATGCCCAAATATCACTTTATTCCTTAATTTTGTACATAATCCCTGATCAACAAATATTAGATTTATTATTCTCTAAATCCTCCAATTATTCGTGTTTTGCAGAACTCCAAACTCAATATTGTAATATAAAAATGAGAATCCACACTGTGTGTGGTGGGTCCTGCCTGTAATCCCAGCACTCTGGGAGGCCAAGGCAGGTGGATCGTCTGAGCTTGGGAGTTCCAGATCAGCCCGAGAAAGAGCATAATCCTTCTCTGCTAAAAACAGAAAAACTACCCAGGCATTGTGGTAGGCACGAGGCTGAGGCAAGGGGGATCACTTGAGCCCAAAAGTTTGAGGTTGCTGTGAGCTATGATGCCACAGAAGTCTACCCAGGGTGACAGGGTGACAGTCTGTCTCAAAAAAAAAAAAAGAACAAAAGAACAAAAAATCCCTGAGAATCCAGAACCACAAAGAGAATGCTAAAAAGACCACAATTTTAATAACAATAAATGAGTTGTTTAATGCTAAAAAGATAAGTAGTACAGTTTACACTGAATTCTGTTTTGATAGCCAAAGTAAAATGAGTAAAAGATTGCGTCAATAGCTTGCAGAAATTTTCAGTCCAAAACAAAGCTAAAGTGTCACAATTGTTTTTAAGTTTTTGGAAGAGGAAAGAAGTTATCATATGCAAAGTTTAAGCAATTCAGTCAATGCCTCCTAGGAGACAAAAACAAAAAGAGTATGGACAATTGTAAAATACTGTATGGGTTTAAGGGTGGGGGAAGTACTCTTTCTGGATTCTTTTCCACATAAGGTTAAGTGCATTTTTTAATACGCATTTAAAAATAATATTTGCCAATATTTTAGAGAGATCTTGCGAAGAATGTATATAGAGTGATTCGATATCTTACATAAGACTTTGCCTTACTGGTTGAAAATTACACTCGGAACAATTTGTCAAATTTTCAGGAACATTAAAACACATGCAAGAAAGAAATTAATATCATGCTTCTCAGCATCAGTTAAGAACTGCATAGATCAAAGATTCGTTTTGGTGCCATGAAAGTCTGACTTTGACTTTCAAACAAGACAAGAGTGTGAACCACATGATAGAACAGAAGCAAAAACAGCTAATTTCCAAGGATTCCATAAGGTTATAAATGAAGCTGATTGTAGCGTGAGGGATCCCCAAACTGGTTGCGCAGAGGTTTATAGACATAAAAGTAAACATATCGGCATGAAATGCTGTGCTTCTCTGTTTTTTTCTTTCTCAAAGACAATATTGTTCTTCTTTAATTCTTCCTAGAGTATAAAGGGCCCATATTTTAAAATGAACAACAAGCAAATTCTCAGTTGTATCAACTGCAGTAATTAACACATTTACTGCTTTCTGCCATTTAATCATGGAATGTGCAGTCAAGCATCGTTGAAAACATTTTATATTTCTTAGTGTGCTAAAAATGGCATTAACTCTTTATTCTCATTCCACCCAATTACAATTACGGTACCTGAACACAGTCCAGTGCATTCTCTAAAACAAGTGAAAAGATACAACATAAAAAGAACAGACAGGTATGCATTTTATCAGAGAATATTCCAGATGTAAAGGAAAAGAAAAAAAAAAATGCGTAGGAATGGGAATATCAATGAAAATTTATGACGACTGGAGAAAACTAACTTTTGAAATCCCAGAGAGTAGAGCTTGCATTTTGCTTCTAAACCAGCTTTTTTTCCGTCTCTCATTTGTCTGCTTTAACATCATCCTTCCAATTCTATTACAATTCATGAAGCCTGGGATTGTGATATAGAAATGAGTCAGGTAGTCACATGCCTTAATGTCACATTTATAGGTATTCAATGCCTTGACCCAGATGACTGTGGTCACTTTCACAAACAGAATGTAAATGTCTTAACACAATAACTAAGAAAATGCCAGGAAGGCTGTGTTAACCAGTGTGATGAAAATGTGTCAAACGGTCTATGAAACTAGTGTATGGTGCCCCATGATCACATTAATGTACACAGCTATGATTTAAT
>CAUYPK010025570.1:0-40086 GCA_963574355.1 Loris lydekkerianus | reverse complement strand
GGAATACTATGCAGCCTTAAAGAAAGATGGAGACTTTACCTCTTTCATGTTTACATGGATGGAGCTGGAACATATTCTTCTTAGCAAAGTATCTCAGGAATGGAAGAAAAAGTGTCCAATGCACTCAGCCCTACTATGAAGATAAATTATAGCTTTCACATGAAGGCTATAACCCAACTATAGCACAAGACTATGGGGAAAGGGCCAAGGAAGGGGAAGGGAGGGGGGAGGTTTTAGTGGAGGGAGGGTAATGGGTCGGGCCACATCTATGGTGCATCTTAGAATGGGTACAGGCAATTGCACTAATGTACACAGCTATGATTTAACAATAAAAAAAAATAGTGCTTGATAAAAAGTTGTATTGACTTTTCTTGGAAGCCATTTGAATTTTATAAATTACCTGAAATAGCATAGTATATTCAAGACATTATGCCAGATTAAAATTCTCCTCTTTATGCATTAACACCGGAGTGGGAGCCTACGAGGTATAGAGTTTGATTCTCTCTATCTGCTCTGATAGTTAATTACTGTTTATCTGAGAAAGTTGATTAATCTAATTGTTCTTGGCTTTGGAATCCCCGGTTTTCAATTAGCTCAGTGATTTTTCAACCAGTGTGCCATGCTATACCGTGTGCTACAAGAAAAATTTAGGCGTGCCGTGAAAATGTCTAAAGGTCATTAATTATTTATTTTGAAAGAAGTTTAAAATGCAGTAAACATATTTCTTTTACTCTTTTCTTTGATCAACATAATTTAAGTATGCCATGGAATTTTAGCTATAATGTCAAGTGTGCGGAGAGATAAAAAAGGTTGAACAACGCTGGATTAGACAAGTTTTAAGTGTAAAAACAGAATCATTAAGTCCATTAAGTACAGTATGTTTTACACAGTGTTCCTCCAGATGCCTATTTTTGTGATTGTATTAATTATAGGAGAAGATACAGGAGGAAAAAGAGTAGAATAAAGAAAGGGGGAAGAAACCAGAAGAAGGAAGAAGATTGAAATAAACACAGAGAAGCTGAAGCCATAAAATCTGTGGCTGCCTTCGTATAATGTAAAAGCAGAGTCATGAAGTTTATCTTGTAGACTCTTTACTTGCTCTTTTTGAAACGTGTGGGCCTTAAAGCACATTGTAGAAAGTTTTGTTATTTATCTCTGGAAACTGAATTAAGGGCCAACACAATTTCACATTGCATAAAACAGCCACCTGGGGCTCCAGACTCCTATTTCAGCGCCCTCTTCCTCAGTCAGGGTCTCACAACTCCTGTTCCTTGTCTCTCTCCCCAGACTTGACTGTACTTACTATGGATTCAGATTTTTAGATTCAGTTTGTTTCTCCCCATCTCCAAACAACACTGTGCTTTTCTCAATAACTTCAGGTCTTATACAAAGATAAAGACTTAGAGTAATATTGTTCTAATTACTTTGCCTAAGCCTAGGGAAATGAAAGGAGAAAATGCAAGATTCTGAAGTTGCTCCCTATACACACATATCCAGTTTCTTGACCAAAGAATAGCAAAGTTGGGAATTTATATTTTTGCATAAGAAGCTATCAGGCAGTCAGAGATCCTGAGGAAAATAAGCTGTTACAACACAACATTTTATTTTCTTCTAGAGATCCTGAGGAAAATAAGCTGTTCCAACTTCTTGGAACAAGTAAGAAATAGAGTCAGCTGTATAAAAGCACTGCAGAAACATTCTCTATTCCTGAGCCTCAAGCCTGTGGGCCTTAAAACTCGAGCCATACTGTCAACTACACTGGTCCTTAGATCTTTATGCTAGAACTATACCAGGAATTCTCTTAGAACTCCAGCTGGCTGACTCACTTGCATACCTTGGGGCTTGTTGATTTCCATAATTGCATTAGCCAATTCTTTGTAATAAATGTTTTTATACTACATAAGTATGTATCTCATAAAATAAATCTCTTTATATCTTGTAGATCTGAATGTTTATGTGGATGAATGTGTTTGTGGTTCTGTTCTTCTGAAAAAAACCTTACTAAGGCTGTGATATATACAGTCGACCCATAAATGTCATGAGTTTGAAGTGTGTGGGTACACTTATATGAGCATTTTCTTCTGTGTCTGCCACCGTTGAGACAGCTAAACTAACCCCTTCTCTTCATCTTTATCCTCAGTCCACTCAATGTGAAGATAAGGTAAAAGATCTACTTTATGATGATCTACTGCCACTTAATAAATAATAAATATAGTTTCTCTTTTCTGTGATTTTCTTTTTTTTTACTTTTTTTTTTTTGAGACAGAGTCTCACTATGTCACGTTTGGTAGAGTACTGTGGCATCACAGCTCACAGCATCCTCCAACTCTTGGGCTTAAGGGATTATCTTCCCTCAGCCTCCCAAGTAGCTGGAACTTCAGGAGCCTGCCACAACACCCCGCTATTTTTTGGTTGCAGTTATCATTGCTGTTTTAGCAGGCCAGGACTGTTCTCAAACTCACCAGCATAGGGTGTATGTGGTTAATGCCCTGCTCACTGAGCCACAGGCGCCGAGCCGACTCTTCTGTGATTGTCTTAATTCCTTTTCTCTTAATTACTTCATTGTAAGAATATAATATATAATACATGTAACATGTAAAATATGTATTAATCAACTGTTAACTACTGCTAAGGCTTCTGGTCAACAATGGGCTGTTAGTTAAATTTTCAGAGGGTATAAGTTTTACACAGATTTTCATCTGCATAGAGGTTTGTTGTGTCTAACTCCCTCCTAATATTGTTCCAGCTCCACTCTATATGTGTATGTGAAACACATACAAATACATATATACCACAGACAGGAATACCCCACTGTCTTCATTGTAACTAATACAAATACGTTTGTATAGTGTTCAAGAATAAGAATTACAATGTATATGAGTTAGGTTGATTAGAGACAACTTGATACCAGAGAATTGTTTCTGACAATGAATGTAAAATAGTCACTTGATCAGGTCCCAAAGTCTCTTCCCAGCCAAGGATGCAATCAGTATAGTAAATAGACAACTTACAGAACTGGAGAAAATATTTGCATACTATACATCCGATAAAGGGCTGATAACATGAATCTACAAAGAACTCAAGCAAATGAGCAAGATAAAAAAATAACATAACCCTGTTAAAAAGAGGCCCAACGACATGAACAGAAACTTTTCATTGAAGATAATCTAATGGCCAACAAACACATGAAAAATGTTCAACATCTTTAATCATCAGAAAAATTCCAATCAAAGCCACATTGAGATATCAACTAATTCCAGTGAAAATGGTTTTTATCAAAATGTTCTAAAACAGCAAATGCTAGTGTGGAAGTGGAGAGAAAGGAATATGTACATGCTGGTAGTAAGACTGAAAAAAAGTATAACCTTTATGGAATGTAGTATGGAGATATCTCAAAGAACTAAAAGTAGACCTGCCACTTGATCCAGCAATTCCACTTCTAGGTATTTATCCGAAGGGGAAAAAATACATTTTATCAAAAAGACACTTAATACCCAAATGTTTGTAGCAGAACAATTCACAATTTCAACGATGCAGAAACAACCTATGTGCCCATCAATACATAAGTGGAGCAACAGCGTATGATTTACCTATACCATGGACGACTACTGAGCCATAAAAAATGGTGATCTAGTGTCTTTCATCATAACCTGGATGGAAATGGAGACCATTCTACTAAGTGAACTACAGCAAAAATGGGGAAAAAAACACCACATGTACTCAATATAAACTTTTTATTTGTCACCCACATAGTGTACATTGTACACAATGGGCAGATTTTCATCTCTCTTCCACCACACACCATCAAACTTCCTATTTATCAACACCCATTAAACTCTTTTATATGACCATGTATACCCATAGTTTAGATACCATTTATAATTGAGAATATATAGTATTTGCCTTTCCATTCCTGAGATACTTCATTTAAGATAATGGTCTTTGGTTCAATTAAAGTTCAAATGTTTAAATGTTTGTTCTTATGGGTGAGTCGTATTCCATGGACTATATATACCAGATTTTCTTTATTCACTCTTCAGAAAATGGATACTTCGGTTGATTCCATATCTTTGCAATTGTGAATTGTGCTGTTATAAGCACCTGGATGCAGGTGTCTTTTTGATATAATAACTTACTTTACTTTGGGTAGATACTCAGTAATGGGATTGCTGGATTGAATAATAGGTCTACTTTACCATCTTTGAGAAATCACCACACTGTTTGCACAGAGATGGTAATAATTTACATTCCCACCAACAGTGTGAAAGCCTTCTTCATTCACCAGATCCATGCTGATATTTATTATTTTTTTTTGAATTTTGTGTAATTGCCATTCTGATAGGGGCAAGGTGGTAGGATTTCACTGTGTTTTTAATTTGCATTTCTCAGTGACATTGAGCATTTTCTTCATATATTTCTTGGCCTTTTATGTACCTTCTTTTGACAAAAAAAAAAAAAAAAAAAAAAAAGTCGAAGCATTTTTCCCACTATTTTTTTTTTCTTGATGATTTGATTGACTTCCTTGTAGATTATTGATATTCATCCTTTTTCAAATATACAGATAGACATTAATTTTAAAAATAAAATTGAAATCTAGGAAAGAGAAAATACAAATTACAGTTACAAATTTACTAAAGAATCTTAGGAATCTGAAGTGCTGATAGAAAGAATGAGAAAATTTAAATATAGAGATTATGCAATATGAAAAATCAGAGAAATTAAATGTGTGAATAAAAATGCACAGAGCTTCAGAGAAATGTAGGACCATGTTAGGCATACTAGTATACTCATGAAAGTAACTGAAAGTGAAGAGATACAAAATAAAGACAAAATCATTGAAAAAATTGACAGAAGCTTTCAAATTTGATAAAAAACTTTAACTTACACATATAGGAATATCCACAAACTCCAAGTATGTATAGCCCAAAGAGATCACAGACACATCATAAAAATTTATTAAAAAAAAAAAAAACCAGAGTGTATCTTTTAAGCTATGGAAGAAAAATGACTTATTCCCTTTGAGGGCATCAGACCAGCAGTTCATATCACAGCTCACCAGGAAAAAATACAAGGTATAAAGTAGGGAAATAGAATAGTCAATAAAAATAACTTGCTTTACAAACAATATTACAGGAATTTCTTCAGGCTGAAAGCAAGTGGCAATTCGAATATAAATTTTAAAAACACAGAGAATCAATAAAAATTTTTAAGAAATTATAAAATATAACATAGTGCATACTTCTTAATTTGTTAAAAAACAATTGTATAAAATAATGTATGTGAAATAGTATCACTGTATTCATAACATTTAAAACTGAGGTATATCTGATTACAACATAAAATAAGTGGTTAGGAAAAACTTACATTAGAATAAAATAAAATGCTACAAAACTATAACATGGAAACATAAGAATGAATGAATTGAATCAGAAATGATAAATATAATGGTTAACATATACTTTCTCTCCTTTTTTTGTTCAGTTTCTTTTAAAGACATTAAAGTATACATAGTAATTATTGTTTAAAAAAGTATTTTGAAGTGCTTAACATATATAAAGATATAATATACAAAAGAAAAACATTACAAGAAAAGTGAAGAAAATGGTGCTATGCTGATGTAACTTTTCTATACCTCACTAGGATTAAGTCAGTGTAAATCCTTTTTTGTTTGTTTGTTTTTTTTACCTTTATTTGCAATTATTTTGTACTGCATCTATTCTATAATTTTTTTTTTTTTTTTTTTTTAGTTTCTTTGGGACATCTTTTTCTTCGATTCAACCTCCATTTATTCTTGTTTTAGAAGAATTTGTTCCTTTTCTATAAAGATCATTTCAATTTTGTAGGGGAGCTTATATATGCCTTAATCTGATCATGAGCTCTGTAAATTTAGCAATCCATTTTCGGGTGCTTTGTTCACTTGTATCTGCATCTAAACTTTGTACTTTTAAGCATATGCAATGAAATTTCAGCATTCTTTTTGAGCCACTTATCCTGTGTTCAGCCTCATAGTCTTGCCTGAGTGTACCTCCTAACTCTACCATTGTGACAATAGAAAAGTATGCATTGTTTATGTAAAGTGACATCTTTCAGATACGCAGTGGCTTTTATGTATTCATACCCTTGATGGTCTGGGAAGTTTCACAGGTATTCTTAAAGTGAACATGAAGAATTGAACCTCTTGATTTGGATGATTTTATGGGGTCTTCTAGGTCATGTCAATAGAGAACTATTTTTGGAGATCACTTTGGTCTGCTTGGGGGAAGGGCAAGTATTAATCTAATATAGATTATACTAAATTATGATGTATATGTTAAACCCTATGGCAACCACTGTGAAAACATTTTAATAGACTAAATATATAAAACAAATTAAAATATTCTGATAGAAAGTATGTACATTATGCAAAATAAAGCCGTTAAAAAAAATAATAAAGGTGACATGAGAGATGTACGAATCAGGTAGAAAATGACATACAAAAAATAAACTACGTAACACTAATGTAACTGATAAAATAATTCAGTCCAAAAGTAGAGATTATCAAGTTAAATTTTAAAACTCCAGCTATACACTGTATTAAGGAAATAATAAATAATTTCAAGCGTGCAGCCATCACAAGATAGCTAGAGTGACTATGCTAATGTCAGATGAAATACTTAACATAAAAAAGCTAACAAAAACAAAAAGGAATAGTTAATACTTATAAACTATTAATTCATTAGGAACGTGTTATAACTATGAATATACTTGCTCCCCAAATGAGACAATACTTCATTAAGAAAAACTGACAGAACTGAAGGGAGAAAAAGACATTTCCATGATAATAGTTAGGGACTTCAATACCTATCTTTCAATAATAGAGTAACCAAAAAAAAAAAAAAAAGAAAAATAGAGTAAGCAAGTAGAACAATTACAGGGCAATACTGAAATTATGTAATATGTATATCAGCAAGACAGAACAGAGATCCATGGGTGCTTGACCCAATAGTAGCAGAATACATATTCTTGCCAAATGCTTATGGAATATTTCCTAGAATAGAGCAAATGCCAAGCCATAAAACCAGCATAATCAAATGTAAAGAAATAGAAATGACATCCAGACTGCATTTCAAGGACAGGCACAGTGACTCATGCCTGTAATCCTAGCACTCTAGGAGGCTGAATTGAATCGATTGCTTGAACTCAAGAGTTCAAGACCAGCCTGTGCAAGAGCCAGACCTATCTCTAAAAATAGCCAGGTGTAGTGGCAGTGCCCGCGGTCCCAGTTACTTGAGAGTCTGAGGCAGGAGAATTGCTTGAGCCCAGGAGTTTGAGCTCACTTTGAGGCATGATGACACCATGGCTCTCAATCCAGTGTGCGAAGTGAGACTCTACCCCCCCCCAAAAAAAAAAAGATGCCATTTTAAATACAGTGGAATAAAATTAAAATTCATTGACCAAAAAGTAAAGACCATAGTAATTTCCAAATAAATGGAAATTAAACAACATACTCTTAAATAGCCAATGAGTCCAAAAGAAATCACAGAGCTCTGGGCGACCCCCTAGGCTTTAAAGGCGGAGGCTGACCTGGCTTGGAAAAGGCATCTGCTGGTCAGGCAGTTTCCACTGACTTGACAGTACATCAACTCTGGAGCCAGTTTGTCCTCTTGTTGGGATGTCCAGCATGGGAAAAGAGAGACAGAATCAGAGATAGGATGACCTCAGAAAAAAAGAATAGCCAGATCCAACCATCATTCTTCACAGAAATATTGAAAAATAAGCAAGACCAATAAAAAGCCTTTATTAGAATTCTGGAACAGAGTTTCAGAAGCCAATGTTGAGTCAAGGAAAAAGCAATTTATATATGACAGGGAAAGATTTGTGGCGTTTCCCCCTGCCTTGCTCTGCCTCCTGCATGGCAGGGTAACAGTCTTTAAGACAGCCTGTGTTCCCAGAGCTAGACTGTGGTTCCTCGCTCTGGAGGGCATAGCACAGACATGTTTGCAAATTAATTGTGTATGTCTCTTCCCCCTCTGTGAAGATGACCTGACGGACTGAGACAAGGTACACAGCAATCTATCAACTGATCAATAATTCAGGCTGAAAAAAGAGCAAGCATTGTTGGAAAACACTGTGAGATAATCTAATAAACCAAAAATGTCTAGAACAAAATACCGTGTTAAGTCCTAGACATATAGTAAATCCCGTAAGGCTGAGGGGAAACAGCAAAGGGAGAGTTTCTTTGGAAAATTAGGACATTGATAAGCACCCAGGTATACAGGAGAAATAAAAAAAGCCATACTCATGCCGAGGTAATACACATAAATAGCAAACACCTGAGAAAACCCTACCCTTTCCCCTCAAGGTGATCCAAAGTCTTTTTCAAGCCTTGGCAAATATCCACGGTGCACCAAGGCACAGAGCTAACATCAGAAATATAAAAGGCACTTTGTGTGTGTTTGCTTATTTGTTTTAGCCCCTGTTGGCAAAGAAAATTTCTGTCAGTACAATAGGTGAACACCAGCTAAGCACAGACACACATGAGGAGGAACAGTCTTTGCAAAAATAGATTTAAAATAACTACCAGACTACTCCCTTCTTCAACAATCATAAAACAGCAAACTTTGAGGAAGACAGAGAATTTCCAGCATTACAAAAGAGTACTATACATGTTCCCACAGAAATCACAAAACCAGAAAAAAAAATTTTTTTAAATGGCCCATTCCACAAAACACATTAAGTTGACAGACACGGTCCTTGAGGATTTCCAGATATTCACTTTCTTGTTAGGCTACAAACCTATATAGATGTTCCCATGAGGAATGTTATAAATGGTCCTAACACAGTGATAAGTATATATCTGCATATCTACCCATAGAAAAGGTAGAAAAAATATGGCATTGTAACTATATAGGACCAATGTCATACTATATGGCCCATTACTAATCCAATGTCATTATGTGGTACATGGCTGTACTCAGAGAGCTAAAGAAAAACATTAACAAAGAACAAAAATACATCATAAACATTCCAAATAAATAGTACTAGACTATCAAAAATAAATAGAAATTATAAAAAAGAACTACACATAAGTTTTAGAGTTAGAATTTAATAAAAAAATTAAAAAAAATCACTACATCAATAGCAAGTTTGAGAAAGCAGACGATACAGTCAGAAAAATTATGTATAGAACAGTTGAAATTATCAAAATGTGGGAGACAACATAAAAACAAGCATTGTTCTATTTTTTATTTGTAACCCCGTTTTTTAATTTCCTAAATGATTTCAAAAAGAAATGAATAAAAATAATTATATTTTATGTTATTGAGCACACAGAATTTAAAGACATGACAACATAAGGGAAGTGAAGTTACGTAGGAAAGTGAAGTTATATAGTTATATATACACAGAGTATTTCTACGTTCTAGATTGTGATAAATAGGGGATATTAATGAGTAGCTGTAACTGCAGAGAAAGCTGCAGAACAAAAGTGTACAAAATACGAAGGGATATCAAAATGATTCACTACAAAAATAAAACCAGCTAAAAACAAAAGGAGACATTAGCATAGGGAATGGGAGAAAAAATATAGTAGTATACAAGAAATACACAGTAAAATGGCAGGAGTAAATCATTCCTATCAGTAATTACGTAGACTATAAAAGTCTAAACTCCTAATTAGAAGGCAGAAATGGAGAAATTTGTAAAATGAGAAAACTTCAAGAGAATCATTTAGTTTGAAAAACATAAATAGATTCTAATTATTAAAAATGGAGAAAGATATTCCATACTGATAGTAACCAAAAAGAGAGCTATAGTTATATCAGACAAAATACACTTTAAATCAGAAGCTATTATAAAAAAAAACCTTTAAATTCATTAAAAACATTCATCTTCAATAATGGATTAAAAATACAAATGGATGGTCCATAAAGAAATAAAGGACTTGAAAACCCTAAAAATCAACTAAACCTAGCACACACACACACACACACACACACACACAATTTATCACTTCATTCTCCAAAAGATTATACATCCTTCTCGCTTGAATACAGATAGAATATTCCACGATGTAGACCATCTGTTACGCCACTCAAAAAAAGCCTTTACAAATCTTAAAACTTGTAATCATACAAAGTACCTTTTCCAACACAACAGGCTGTAATCAGAAATAAATACATCTATAATGTTCCATTATTTATATATGTAAACTACTCCAGTGACGGAAGCCAGAACACTGATTGTTTTTGAAGATAATAATCAGGAGGAACAGGAAAGTTTCTGAGATACTCATAGTTTTCTATTTCTCGATCCAAGATCATCAGATGAATGTGATCCCCTTGTATAAATTTACTGAGCCATATCTCATGAATGTGTTCCCTTTATGTAAATTTATTCAGCTGTACATTGATAGTTTGTAAATTTTTCAAATATGCATATATCCTGCAATACAAGAGTTTCAAAAGGAACAGAAACACTAGAGTCCAGTCTTGCATATGAATATAGATAAAAATATACTAAATGGGCTATTAGGAAAATAAAAAGGCATATACAACAATAAAGCTTCACGAATTTTATATTTATTAATGTAAACCTAATTTAAAATTATGAAATGCAAAATAAGAATTACCATTTAAACAAATGAAAATATTTTAAATATTATAATCTAGTACAGAAAAATAATTAGATTCAATGAATAATGCTTCCCATCAAAGGTAAACATTAAAACCCAATAGATTAATGGCTCAAATGTGTCAAGCAAAAAGTTTTAACAATTTCAGAAGAATGTATGAGAAAGCTTTTATAATATTTTAAGAAAAGAATAGAATTTTTAGATGGGACACAAATAATACTGATTTTAAAAGAAAATGTTTAAAAGTACAATCCTATTACAATAAAGAACACCTATTTGCCAAATATATCAGAAAGAAAATTTAAAATTAAGTTACAATATGAGAGAAACTGTTTGCAAAACACAATAATTCATAAGATTATCTTCCATAAAAAGTATGTAATCTTAAAATCAATAAAATGAGGAAAAAATAAATGACTGATCAATGAAAAAAAATTCACAAAATATTTGACAAGAGTAGAAAAGACAAATTAATTTTCAGGCCAGTCTTTACTAGGCCAATACAGTTTACTTCACACACATCAAAATTAAAGACTATTCAACAATCTAAGCTGGTGTTGAACCTAGCAGCCATTTACTCCCTATAGCTGATTGTGAGTGGTACGGTCTGAACTGATTTATCAGGTGTTAGGAGATGAACCGGTTTGTAGCTGAGCTGATAATAATGATTCTGGGTTTTATATTCTAGAAAGTGATAGAAGTTACAAAATACACTGAGAAAAAGAAGTACATTCAGGCAAACAACATTGTTAATAGGGGGACTAAACTGTAGTTAGTTCTAACTCATACGTTTCTACAATGTGTAAGCTTCAACAATTAGAGCAAAGTGCTTACTATGCTAACAATAATTCACAGGATGAAGACTTAAAGTCATATCTACCCAAAAATTGAGGCCTTGCCTTTGTATATGAAGTATCATTAGGATACAGAAATCTAATTCTGATATTTTGACTTGAACTGTCTTAATGAATCAGATTTAGAAATAGTTGAAGATTTTAAAAGGAATGGTCGATAAAATTGGACAGCAGTTATATATTCTAATAAACATCAAATTCACATGTTCAAAGTTAAATATGTGCTTCCAGTTTTTTTTTTTCTTACAAGTTACTATTTTCCACCTAATTTTGAAATAATTAGTTTTAATATTATGTGAACTGCAAAATTTCTAATTTAAATTTTTTTAGAAAACATAAGCTCTTTGCTCATGTGTGGAAATTGCTATTCAAATGTATAGTACATATTTATGAATACATGGAGGGTAATATAGTGTTAATCTACATACTCTTTATACCATATGCCTTATATACTTTGTACTATCCATATATATACCCTACATATTATATACTATGCTATTTGTTTTATACACTATTTTATATATTTATACACATCTTATTATTCTGACAGATATCCATGACAAGGTTTCATATGGTTATGGAAATCTGCCTCTTCTCAGAATTCTTCTATCTTACATATAAGCATGAAGGGAGCTCCGACAGTGTTATAAGTGAGTAGGTCCACACAGTCCATGTTGTCTATCCATTCTAGTTATAGAGAAGTGAGCATTTTTAACATAATAACTCTATTTACCCAATGCTCTTTTTAAAAGTAAGAATTATCCAGTATTTTTTCTGAGCAGTTTTATTAGGATAAAGGCTAAACTGTTGAAAAAATGCATAGCTTAAATAGGTCTAAGTTTATCTTATGCACATGGAACAACTTAAAATCCCAAACAGCCTGCAGCCTGGCAGACTGAGCAGGCGAGCATCATTGCACTGATCATTTTTTTTTTTTTTTTAGGAACCCATTTTCTTTCCATTTTAGTGCTCCAACATTCCCACGCATGATGTCTTCACCAGCATGATAGATGCTGAACCTCCATCACATTAACATTGCAGTCTGCAGGAAGAAAAAAGAGAAGACCGGAGACAGAAATCTCCTTTCAAATAATCATATCTCTTATTTTGCTTCGTGTTTCATGAATGAGAACTTATGTGCAAGCCATACATGGCTATACATGTGGGAATGAGAAAAGTAGTTCAAAGTTTTGCAACCATGTTCCCAGAAAAGGGAAGGAGAATGGATTTGTAGGAAAATTGGCAGACTGCTGGAGTCCTTCCTATGGCTAACAAATATCAGTGCATACTTTTCTTTCAATAAATTGAACTCAGTCCCTATCCCACCTCTACAGGGCAAAAGCCAAGGTTTTAACCTATTTTTATTTTATCCTAAAGCGAGGACAATATGGCTACTGTCATCCATCTTTGTTAGGTCTGGTCATGGTTCCTACAATCCAGCAACTTGCAAATTAATAAAACCGTAACTGTCCTCTACATCCACAATTGTCTTCACACAGATACGTTCAGGTATGTCCCAAAATTATACAGGTACTACAAATGGAGGCTTATGTACAATATACCCATAATATGGTGTGAGGGTCTGCGTCCTTCCAAAATTCTTAGGTTGAAATCTAATCCCCAGTGCGGCAGCATTTAGAGGAGGAGGCTGTTAAAGGTGATTAGGTCATAAGGGCAGTGTCCTAAGGATGACTTTAGTGGCCTGACAAAAGAGACTACGAAGAGCTAGGTAGCCTCTGCCATCATGCGAGGACAGAGTGAAAGGCACCCTCATGAGAAAGTGGGCCCTCCCCACATCTGCTGGCACCATGATCATGGACTTTCTAGCATTCAGAGCTGTGAAAAATAAATTTCTATAGTTTTGTAAGTTTTGTTTATGGTATTTTCTTATAGCAGCACAAAGACCCTGAAGCAAATTAAACATTTAAAAATATAAATCAAGAAAATGGGTTGTTAAATAAAGTACCTTCTATCCACTTACTATGGCAATTTCCCAATTCTTGCATTCCTTAATTTTCTATCTCGGAATATGACAATACAGGGAGATTCCTGAGTCCTAACTCTTAGCCACGGCTCTTTCTACTCTTCATGTCCATTTATTGCGATCAACCGTGTGACACTCAAGAATGCAGGTTCAAACCACGTTAGTACCTCCCCTGAACAGCTGCCCTATAGCCAGCTCTTCAATTTAGGCTAAGACCAACAAGGGAGCCAGGAACTCTCAGGATGATGACATGGGAAACATGGCTGGAAAAAGGTGCAAACAGATTAACAGCTTTTTGAGCAGGGTACTCTGAACTGCCAAGTATCCAGTGTGTGGCCTCAGCAGAGCCTGGGCTCCAGATGGGCATTACAGCCACTTGGTCTGTGCAACTCTCACCTGGATGCTGACAAGGAAATAATTCAGGTTTGCCAAGACGTGGAGTCCAAAGCAGCAGCCCTCTTTCTGAGTCTAAAGTTGCTAACGGGAGCAACATATGGTAGAACAGGAAGAAAATAACTATTTGAAAATATTCATTCAGAAAATGAAATGGGCAATAGATCAGTTAGTCCACATTAATGATGATATCCTTCTGGGAAGAAATGATAAAGGCCAACTTGTTGAAAGTTGAATAAATTCATAATTCAGGCTCAGATTCTGATCTATGGTGAAAAAAATATCTTTCCCTATCTTTCTTGGCATATGGCTTTGTGTCCTGGGAGTATCTCCATAGTGTTTATTTGCTTTGTGGCCACATCTGAACATAGAATTTATATTCTCCTTGGGGATTGTATAGTTCTGCAAAGTACTTTTAGCAATGTGATTCTGGGAGCCCAGGCCCCATCATTTAAGATAAATGATCAGATTTTTAGGGCAATCTTACGATATTGTTTCTAATTGTTCTCCCAAAAATTGATTAGACTCATGGTTTATCTGCTTCTCCTCTGTACCAGTATTCTGGGAAAAAATCACCGTGTTCTTTTAAGAAAACATGTTCTAAGCCTGACTTAACGATCTTCTGGGTGCCCATGTCTCCCGAACTTATTTAATGGTGGTAATCTGAAGACCCCTGACACAATACCCTGGAGTGGAAAAATGATACTCCTAATATATTTGCTACACTTCAGATATCGTTTTCGTGGCTGAGGAATCTTAATTAGATGTCTTCAATAAATGTTTTTGGGGTGATATTTCTAAATTCCTATTTAAGGAATTAAAAAAATTTTGAGTTAGATGTTCCAATCCTGGAAAGGTCCATATTTCTAGATTTTTTTTTTTCATCTTGTTTCAAAAGTAAGTGAAAACTTGCCTGGAATTATCTATTTATTATAGTAGTTTGGATAAGAAACAAGAATTAGCCAATAGCCATTTACATTATGGGTCTTCACACGTTTCCTTAGCTTTATACATAATCAAAGGGAACAATAACGGTTCATACTGCCTGACCACTATTCCAATGGCACATATTTTAGATTTCTTTCATAGCAGAAATCCCAACCCACTTGTCATACTCATATCTGTTTTAGTTATACTAACAAGTCAGTTTACGATAGTAAGAAGACCTAAAACACAATTGTGTAGCCTTGCCAGCAGCTAGGTGCAATCACATTCACAAAATTTATTTCCAAATGACAATTGGCATAGATTTTAACTATAAAGGCTTACATGTCACTATCAGTCCAAAAAGTGCTATATTAGAGAACAAAATTAGGCATCTAACTGTTAAATTCATTTTTTCTTTTTTTGCTTGAATACCACCCCCTAACCTCCTTTCCTAGTTTTTCACTCCTCTTTATTGTGAGACCTCAGCATTTGAAATTAATCCCTCGTGCCTTAAATTCCTGTTCTCTTTCAGTCCATCAGAGTCAGTTCTTTAATTCTTCATCTCTTTCTCGCACCATTTGTCCTCCTTATTTTTGCAGCTCTAGATCTCTGCAGCTATTTGCTTTTCTTAGTCTATGTTCTGGGGTGAGCCTTTAATTTTATCCCAGTTTTTTAGATTTCCTTTCAAAGCTGCATTCCTTATTTCAAACTAAGTATTTCTCCACACTCTACCCCCACTTTCTGGTCTAACACCACATCTTTCCTCCCAGTATCAAATAATAACAATGATGTTGACTCTTTCTAGTTCAGGTTCACTGCCATCGCTCTTAGCATTTCCTTTACTTTCTGTAAAACCTTTCTTGCTACCTCTTTCTGTCAACATTTCACTGTTTATATATGTCCAATGCTAAAAGTAAAAATCTCCATAGGAACTCATTTTTATATGAAGATTTCATCCTCCAAGCTTCCATGCAAATCTCTATCATTTTTTATGGGACTCATAATTTCCTGTCCTCTATTCCCTTTTTCTAAAGTCATAGTCCCATGTAATGTCCTGGAATAAATAGAACGATTTGTCTGACATTACTCAAGGCACTTACTATTTTGAGCTACATGATTTTCTTCTCTGTTTCTAATCTCTGTGATGAGTGACTCCTTTCAAAGCAAATACTTGGAAAGAAATCTCAAAGAACTGATGATGGCTATAAAAAGACATCAGTCAAAGTGGGCAGGCCCAGTTTCATTTATAGACCTACATTTTTAGTGTCCACAATAGTAATGCACAAATTTTTCAAATGTACAATTTTTGAAGTGGTGCAGAAAATTAAGAGAAATTAAGTCATGAGAGTAAAACATTTTAGAAGTATTATAAAATGCCTATCTATTGCATACATAAGAAAAGTATGTACGTATAGACTAAAACATTTTGTGTGATTGTGTTGTCAGGCCTAATTCCAAGATTTGCCTCCCTTTCCTCAGGTTCGCTATCTTACTTGCAATTCATTTTTCTTTCTTAGAGAAAGAAATAATAATAAATAATTATTATTTTATATAAATAATAAATATTTATATAAATAATAAATAATTCATTTATTCTTTCTTAGAGAATGTCTTACCATTGGTTTGATTTGCCTGTTTGTTAGCTGCATGTTTAATTTAATAATTGCATTTTTATTTGTTGAATTCCTGGTTCTTAATATGCTTTTTTTTATGTCTCTTTTCCTCAGAGTTTCCAGTTCATTCTTCACCGTGAACACCTCATTTATGCTTATTTTAAAATCTTTCATATTATCTCTAGTTATTTGTCAGTTATTTAACATATACAACTGGAGTTGTTTTCTGTTGCATTTGAGAGAACTGATTTGCACACTCTCAGTAAAATATTTTATTTATGTTTTATTACCCATATGGGTTGTATAAATTTAGACCACATTTTAAAATTATGTTGATTTGTAGTTTCTATAAACTCTTGGTGTTTTAAACGTAGACTCATACCCTTATAAGGTTCCTGCTTCCTTACTTCATATCTAAAATATTGAGGTAAATATCTATGGTCTCATTGTGAGGTTGAGCTAGCATTTCCTCAATACCAATTTTATTCAAGATGCTCAATTTCATCTTTCTCTAGCTAAATGTGAGCATTTATGGAGTGGCCATCTTTCTTACAGGGATTTATGAATGGATCACTTTTCAAAACAAAATATTTAGATCTAACAATTGAACTTTATTCTCTCTATATGTATGACATGGGATTGATTCCATTTTCATTTATTTTGAGCTTAATGATATATGTTAAACTTGTATTAATAGAAATTATATAGTTTTCAATGTGGAGGAGCTACCCCCATTAGTTCAGTCCGCCATGTTTACAACAACCCCTTCCCTCTCATCTGAAGGTATCTTTTTTCAAACACATAGTTATGAATCCTGGCTCTCTTTCCATGAAATTTGCTGTTACACACATTGCCATCAGCATGTGTTATTAATATCATGTTTCAATAAATCTGAAATATATATTCCAAAATATTACACTATGAGATACAGTTGAGTACCTAGGCTGCACTTGGTACTTTAGCATGAACAGAACAATTCAGGATGAAGAATGGCATTCCAAGTCCTATTTCTTCAAAGATTTTCCTATCACCATGAGAGTTCATATCCTTCCTTTTACTTCTGGAAATAAGATAAAAATTAGATCTAATTCCATATATACAAACATTAAAGCACAGATACTAAACTTTAGATGCATTGTCTTGTGAAATCACTATGAGATAGAGAATTTTTTTTCCATCCATGCATAAAATATATACTAGCACCTACTATAAGAATGTGATTTAACTTTGTTATTACATAAATGTCACATTATTCCCTTTTTGTTTATTGCAATTTCCAACTGTGTCACTGGGCATAGAAAGCTTAATTCTTTTTTATTAATCCCACTATTTGGTTACAAGAGTTGAAATTTTCTGATTGACATTTTCATATTATTCTAGATCAAATCATAATCTGAGATCAAACACTATCTTTGCATATAAGAATTTGAAATATCATAGTAAAAGCAGATACTATGGGTTAATGGAGCTGGAGGTAAAAATAACTAACTTTGATCTTTTTTGTAAGATTAAAGTTTTTATCTGGACCAAACTATTAGATTATAAACTTCAAATAAACAAAAGATATTCTGAATACTTCATTGTCTGAATTATAGTTGCTAATTTAAAAATACATCAGCTAAATTTTAATTGTGAGAATATTATTTTAGAACGACATCAACTCTACCAGATGGAAAATTTAAGTCCCACAAAGGGTGTTTGTACAAGTGAAAAGTTCAGAGACTTTAATAAATAAACAAAACTCACTGCCAATGTCTACTTATTTATTTAGTATTTACCAAATCTATGTATCATTTGTGTTACATAAATGACCTAATAATTTACTACTTTTTCTACTTTTTTAATAAAGTCTAAATTCTTATTGTCAATATATGAAACCATGACTTTTAATCCTATACTAGTATTAGTATTATACCCAGATTTTGGATATTTATTTTACAAATCCGAGTTGAGGGTTAGGATTTTTTACAACATTAATTCTTGCCTATGTTCACTTTACCTCATGTACTAGATTATATTTCAGTAGTTAGTTCTAATAAACAGAGGTATGTATTTAGTCATAAATTTGAACTATGGATATGTAATCTGCATGACTTTAAAATATATTGTGTTTTTGTACTTTTGGAGAAGAGGGAGGAGATTTAACATAATATCAGAGTTCTACGAACTTTAAGTCTTAGGCTTTTCAAATATTCTATTTTAATTAATACATTAACTGTTTGATCAAATATTATTATAATCTTCTTTGACAGATAGAATAACCAAGATTTTGATTAAATATGTTTGACTTCATACAGACCACATTTACAAAGTTAGATTATTATTGACAAAGACTGTCCAAGTTCATAAAGGCAGAAATAGGAAGTAAATAGTTAGTTTTTCACATATATTTTCATTTTATAGCTGTTGTTAGGATCTACATAGATGATGATGGTGGTAATGATCATATGATAATCGATTCCACAAATATTCAAACATCCACCATATGCAGATATTGTTTGACATGTGGAGACACAGTGTTTTAGAGAACAAATAAACAGCAAAAAATTAAACATGTAAGTAATATTTTGGTAAATGTAGTAATGAGTTTTAAATAAATGCTATTTAAATAATTGATTGAGATGTAAAAAAAAAAAAATGCATAGGGAATTCTATGCAGGAAAGAGAATTAGGTATATTGGCTGACTGTACGAATGCAGGAAAGGCACCTTGGAATTGTATACAGGAAAGAGCTTTCCAAACCCAGAAAATGATCATGGGAGACTAGGGAGTCTGTGACACAGTGAAGAAAGAGATTAGTGATTCAGAAAGAAGCTGGAGTAATATGTGGAGGAAAGATCATATAGGCCAAGGTAAAGAATCTAAATATTGTGATTTTGTACTTAAGGTAGATTTGATCCCTTGAAATATTAAAGCAAAGGGGTTAAATATGACCTAAATCATTTTCTGAGAAATCAGTTTTCTTTCTGAGTGTAGAATAACTGAGGAAGGAGAAGCAATAGAAGGGGGAAAGATTAAATCAGAAACCGAAACAAATGGGTGGTTTGGACGAAACTGATTTCAGTGGGGACGGAGACAGAAAGACAAATTTGTGTGACATATTGAGGATATAATTGATAATAGAGTGCTGATATCATACAAAGCTGAACTCAATGGAGTTCAGTGTCTGAAAATCCCTTTCTCACTTCTCCATTTAAATTGTGTTCTTGCCCCCAATAGTATTTTTAGATGCAGAATTATTCTTGGTTACTTTCAGATATTAGAAAACACATTTTCAGATATTAAAAAAGTCTAGCTAAGATTAGTATCAACATGACAGGTTATCATTCATTTTAGGCATAACTCCTCTCTGGATGGAGTGTGGTCTGAGAATTCCACAGAGCAGCAGGGAAACAATGAAGGGTCACTTCTTGGCACTTCCACTGTTTGTCCCCACTAGTCTGCACTGCCTCTGGCTGCCCTGGAGATGGAAAATGGCCAGGAAGTTTACACAGTGAGGTGGAGAAGGTGCTGTCCAACTGGTGTATTTGTAATGTAGCATTGGTATACTGTATACTCTCTGTGGTAAGTGTGCCAGATGCTGTTTTTACACTTTCATGAAGTCCATTGAAGATATTATGGAAGCAATTTCCTCTTCAGTGGAGACCTCCTGCATTGACATTTTCTTACAAAGGTGATGCACTTTCAAGTAGATCACTAGAAACACAGCTTTTGTTTCCCCTAGAGGGTCACAGAAACACAATGTGATCTGCTCCTGCAACATTTTGTTTACTCTGCCATTGTAGATGAATCCAACCAAAAGTCAAGCATGAGACTTTTTCAGGCCAAGACATAAGTCTGTTTGCCTTGGTCAAAGGGTGGGGAACCAGCAGACTGAAGGCCCCTTGTGGTTTTCTGGATCCTTGAGGGCAGGCTTCTGACTATATCTGAATTTTACAGAACAAATTCTTTTAAGAAAGGGATATGTTTTGTGAACTTTGAATTTGGTCAAGGCCTCACTTGGGAATCTGAAGGACCTCATCACCAAATGCCTTTCACCACACTTCTTCCCAATACTGATACAGAAATATATAAGATTTATCACCTGAGGAAGTATCTTTCTGGAGTGGAGATATCAGACTTATCTCAGTCTTAACTCCTAATGCACCATCCTTCCTTATCTAATTAATTTTTGAAACTCTCTAAACTAGTCTTTAAATGAAAGAACATCCTTCACTCTCAGAGAAAGCAAGGGGAGAAAATGCAGAGGACTCTGACAAGTCTTTTTCAAGTCAAAGTAATTTTTCCCTCTCATAGCTACTGAATGGTGCAGTCCTGTCTACGTAAACTTGAAAGTGGGTGATGAGTGAAGCATGGCAGTTCTGATTTTTTGAAGCTTGTTACCAGGTACCAAACATATATTTCTTCTAGCTCCTTTTTACTTTTTTTTTTTTTTTTTTTTTTCCGAACAATTTTCATCACGCTTAGCTCCTCAGTTTGGACCCTCTCTGAAATTGTCAGAAATCGGTCAATAACTTCATTTAATATTACCAACTAATCCTCCAGTTAATTCTACAATGTAGCTTTGATTTTTCTACTTTTCAGAAAGAGAACCTGATGCACAAGGAATGTGAGTTATTTACACAAGATCTGATAATTAGGTTCGCAAACTTGCCACCACATGATTATGTTGGCACCACTGTACCAGCACCTAGGTAAGGTTTCCTAACCTTGAAATATCAGCATCTCACAGTTGTGCTCATGCCAACATGTGGTAGTATCTTGCCCAGTAGTGTTCATTATTGTTGCTGTGTGTTTTTGTGTGCCGTTGCCAGAATGTTTGTATTTGAATTAGGTCCTTCAAGAGACATTAAATTTCTTGTTAAACATGGTAAGCGTGGCAGTGAAATTAGGGACATGTTAGTCCAAGTTGTGGAGATAATGCCATGGAGAAAATGGCAGTGTACAAATGGATTAATACTTTTCTGAGGGAGAGAAAGTGTCACTAATAAAGACAAGTCAGAAAAGCCAGTAATGAGCAGAATTGAGGAAAAAATTGCAAATATTTGTCAAATTACGCATGAAAATCGTCATCTGACTGTGAAAAGTAAGTAAACATTGCTGGAGTAACAGTTAGGAGAATCTTAACTGAAAATCTCGGCCGACAGAGCACTGTCTGTGAGGAAGATTTTAACCAGTAAACCAATTATTGTATTGGAACATCCTTACTTGATCAGCCCCACCCATGATGAAGAAAATATTGAAAGGAAGACATTTAACAACGTTTATGACATCAAAGGTAATACACCAATAGCTTTAATGAGCATTTCGGAGAAAGAGTTCCAAAATTGCTTTGAAGGGTGGATTAGGTTTTGGCGTTGGTGAATAGCTTCCCAAGGGGAGTGCTTTGAAGGTAAACACAGTGCTGTTCAGCCATACATATTCATATGCATATTCTATATATACTAAGTAAGGATTTAACCATGCTACTCAATTCTTGTGATAAAAAATGATAACTCAGAAGTCTATGAACTTGAACTGAAATGCTGCTATGACTTCTATGGAATATGAAGACCTATGTTAAAAAAAAAAAAAAAAAACACAAAAGGTCTGCCTTATTTGCTCAAAAAGACATGTAGCCTCAAAGAATGTTTGTTTTATTGTGTATGTTACTCATACAAGAGTAAAAAACACACCTGTGTTTTTCTTTGCTTATACTTGTATATTGAACTTAGCTTCCTGTGATAATGAAGAGCTGTTCCTGACGAGTACATCACCTTTTCCATAATCTTCCATGCACTGTCCTTAGATAGAATCCAAGAGAAGGAATATCTTCTTAGGACTTGAGCAAAACTGCATTTTCTTATCCCATCCTCAGAAAAGAGAAAACATTTGATCATTTGTTTGATTAAGCATTTTGAAATTATTCCCCAAAGAAAGCATAAAGAAATGTTTTTGTTTTTGTTTTTTTATAGAGGTTTTCTTTAACTAGGGCTTATCCTGTATTTAGGATTGTTTAATGTTGTCAAGGTGGGGGGGCACTGTCATTTAATTCTAAAAGGCTGTGTAATGGTCAAGCTTAGCAGAGAATCAGAGAGACAGGGGAGAGAGACTGAGAGCAAAAGAGAAATTAAATCCAGTCATTATATATTCTTTGTCTGTTCACAAGAACTCAATGTTCTGATCTGAAATACTCACCACCCACTCACTCATGTCACTAAAAAGAAAACGTCTGCTGTACTATTAGAGAAATACTTGTCCTGGTAACTATCATATTTTTTTCCCTAAAGTCCTAGAGAAAGAAAAATTTAATTTATACCCTATTTGACCACATGTATTTTATTTTCATTCAGTTACTATATTTGTATATGTGAATTTAAAGTACTCTAAGGTTTCTATTTTCTATTTTTTGTTTCCTAGATTATGCAATAGGAGCTGCCAGTTTAATATCTTATACTGAGAATACTTCCTTTTCTCAGTGATGTAATTAGCTTTGTATGCCCAAATCTACAAGAATCTGTAATATGGAGACTAAGACTTACCATCAAAAAATCTGTGTAGAATGTCCAGTCCTACCACTTAACAGCCCAGGATACATTACTAAAAGAAAATCTTTTGCTATCGTGGTATCTTTTTTTTAGTAAAATGGAGACAGAAATAGCTATTCCTTGGGTTTTTTTATGAGAACAAAATAATAACACTTTTGCAATTGCTTTGCAACCTATAAAAAAATTGGCATTATTAAACTATTTCCAAAAGGTAAATTACCTAGTTTTTGATGTTTTGTTAACCATTTCTGTATACTAAAGTGCCATTTTGTGCGTTAGACTAGCAGTGTACTGACTGGTACTTTGGTAGTTGGGTTCCAGGGAATAACTTTCACATGGGTATTATACAGTTGCATATAATGAAAGGTGATCTATAATCGAGCATTACACATTTAATTTATCATCTGGGAAATTGAAATTGTCAGTCCCTGAGAAAATAATTAAAACCCATGCTTCTTCAGAAAGATATTGAAATTCATTTCTGGGGCAAAAAATACATGTGGGAGAAAAATGAAAGATAAAATTGCTTTCTTATCCTTTTATTTTCAAGAAAACCTAATTCCTATAATAATAGAATGTGATGTATAAGAAACAACATAACTGTTGATGATCTGCTTGAAAATATCGTTTCGGCTACAATTAGAAAACAAGACAACATCCTGAAAAATGTATTGAAAGTTCAGTGCTGAGAATGAACATACAAAAAGAGCTGCAAGTGTATTTAATGGTTTTCTAGCCCAGAGGCCGTGCAGCCACACTGAGTTACGTTATTTTGTAGAGTTCCAAACAAAATTAGGTTCTCTAAAGAACCAAACATGCTTATATTATCTGACAACTCCCAGCAAGGGCTGTCTTTCCCCCAGGACCATGGACAGCACAAGAGTAACGTAGTCATGAAAAATCAAACATGTTTGTTTTTCTGTCTGCTTTTACTAAAATTAGTCAGTTGTGCCTACAAAGAAGTATTTGGATTGCCTCTTGGTCTTCACCACTTTTCTGTAATTTGCTTACATTATCTTATACAAATAAATATTTTACATCACATCACAACTAAGTGATTTTATATCATAAATAATTTATTTGATAAAAAAATGAATTTAGCAATTTATTCATTTCCTAAAACAGTCAGTAATTAAATTGAATCAAACTATTGGGTTTTCATAGTTTATTAATTTGTTTTAGCAGCGCATTTTTTGGTATCAAACTAAATACATTTCACTCAGACTGTTCAGCAGCTTTTCTGGAAGAACAAAATTATAAGAGTTTAGACCACCTATTTCTAGTTGCTCTTAATACGAGTAACCTTCTTGCTATTCTAAGTTCATTTCCAGACACTGCAAAAAAAAAGTCAATATCACAATAAAGCTAGTCAAAGGAATATTTTGATTTCCAAGTGCATATCAAATTATGTTTACAATATACTGCAGTCTATTGAGTGTAAGTTGGCATTGCATCTTTTAAAAAGTACATGCACTTCAATTAAAAAATACTTTATTGCTAAAAATACTAACAATCTTCTGAACCTTCAGCAAGTCATAACCTTTTGGTTGATGGAGAGACTTGTCTTAGTGTTGACAGCTGCTGAATGATCAATGTTGTGGTTGCTGAAGATTGAAAAGGCTGTTGAAATTTCTTTAAATGAGACAGAAAAGATATTTGCCACATTGATTGACTCTTCTTCCATGAAAGGTTTCTCAATAGCATGGAGCATCATTAACCGCATTTTACCCCTTGTAAATCTTTTTTGCAAAATTGGAGCCAATCTCTCAAATCCTACCATTGCTTTTGCAGCTAAGTTTATGTAATAGTCTAAATCCTTTGTTTTCATTTCAAAATGCCCACAGCATCCTCACCAGGAGTAGACTGCATTTCAACACTCTCTTAGTCCATCCATAAGAAAAACCTCCTCAATTCAAGATTTATCCTAAGATTGCAACAATTCAGTCATAACTTCACCCTCTACTTCTAATTCTATTGATATTTCCACCATATCTGCACTTCCTCCACTAAAGGTTTGCACTCTTCAGAATCATCTGTGGGGATTAGAATAAACTTCTTCTAAACTGCCATTAATGTTGATATTCTGACCTCCACCCATGAATCACAAAGATGTTTAATTGTCATCTACAATGTTGAATCTTTTCCAGAAGATTGTCAATTTACTTTTCCCAGATCCTTAAACCAAATTGCCATTTATACAGATATAGACTTAAAAAATGTGTTTCTTAAATAATAATATTTTGCTCCTTTATCCATGGCTGCAAAACTGAAGTTTTGTTAGCAGGCATGAAAACAGCTTTAATCTTTTTTGCACATCTCCATCAGAGCTCTTCCATGACCATGTGCATTGTCAACAGCAGTAATTTTTTTTTTTTAATCTTTTTTACAGTAGGTCTCATCAGTGAGCTTAAAATAGTCAAGAAACATGTATAAACAGTTGTGCTGTCATCCAGTCTTTGTGGTTCGTTTATAGAGCACAAGGAGAGATATTTAGCATAATTCTTAAGGACCTTAGATTTTTCTTTCTTTCTTTTTTTTTTTTTTTATTAAGTCAAATACATATAGATCATGAATACATGCATGCATACATGGGGTACAATGCGCTGATTTTTTTTATACAATCTGACATGGTTAGATCAAACCTATCAACATAGCTTTTACCAGATTATTCATTGCAGCTCAATTCGTAATGACCTTAGAGTTTTCAGAATGGTCAATAAATATTGTCTACACCTTAAACTTGGCAGCTGCATTAGCACCTAACAAAAGAATCAGCTTCTCCTTTGAAATTTTGAAGATGAGCAGTCCTAGCAGGCACTGCTGTTTTATCTGCCTTGAAAGTCCATTGTTTAGTGTAACCACCTTTATCAGTGATCTTAGCTGGACCTTACGGATAACTTACTACAGCGTCTACATCAGCACTTGGTGCTGCTTCACCTTGCACTTTTATGTCAGAGACAGAGCTTCTTTCCCTATACCCCAGGAAACAATCTTTGCAAGCTTTAAACTTTTCCCCTGCAGCTTCTTCACATCTTTCAGAAATCAGAACATTGAAGAAAGTTAGTCTGGATTACGTTTTGACTTAAAGGATTGATGCAGCTGGTTTGATCTTCCATCCAGACCACTGAAACTTTCTCCACATCAAAAACAAGACTGTTCTACTTTCTTATCCCTCTTGTGTTCACTGGAGTAGCTCTTTTAATTTCCTTCAAGAACTTTTCCTTTGCATTCACAACTTAGCTAACCATTTGGTACAAGAGGCTAATTTTCACCTTATCTCATCTTTCAACATGCCTTCCTCAGTAACCTTAATTTCCAGCTTTTCATTTAAAGTGAAAGACCTTTTCACTCAAACATTCTAGGGTTATTAGTTGGTCTAATTTCAACACTATTGTGTGTCTAGTAATGGGTAAGCCTGTGACTCAAGGAACACGGAGAGAGAGGGGATAAAGGCTGGTCAGTGAAAAGAATACATACAGCATTTATCTATTTGCCATTTTATATGGGCGTGGTTCATGGCATCCCTTAATAATTACAATAGTAACATCGAAGATCCCTGATCACAGATCAGCGTGGCATATATTATAACAGCAAAAAAGTTTGAAATATCTTGAGAATTAACAAAATGTGACACAAAGACATGAAGTGAGTATATGCCAATGAAAATAATTGAACCCTGCAGAGTTGTTCAATGCAGGGTTGCAACAAATCTTCATTTATACCAAAAAAAAAAAAAAAAAAAAAAAAAAAAATTAAAAAAAGTTAATATATTCACTGTCCCGTAAAGCAAAGCACAATAAAAAGAACAGGATGTTTCTGTGTTTTTGTTCCTATCAGATTCTTTTCTTCTTGGGAATGAGCAAGACACGTAATTTGCGTAAATAAAGGCAAAGCAGATAGTCTTCCTAATCCTTTAGACTTCTCAGTTGTGCTTCTTACATTTTTTTTCCTGTTGGTTTTCCATAATTTCATTTTTATAGTAATTAAAAATGTTTTTCTTAATGATTTTGGCATGTATGGTTTATATCGCTATAGCTCCAAAGTATTTACATTATTAAACCTTATTTTTTTTGTCTAAGTCCCTAAGAGAAAGTGATGCATTAAAAACAACGCTAGTTTAAATAGACATAATACAATTATTAGAACAGAAATCCCTCCCCTCCCATACCCAGAAAGAAAATGCTGCCTACACTGTGGCCTAAAAAAAATTTTCAGTCTGAGATTCTTAGAAATAGTTCAAGAAAGGTCTCGGAGAGATGTATGAACTCTATGCAAAGACAAACACTCTATGTGTGGAACATGAAAGAGTGTGCCAGCAAAGGAAAAGACACAGGGGGATCTGTAAGTCATCAAAAGGGGAACCAAAATAAAATTTACTCTTTTTTTCTTTAAATTTATGCTTTTTTCTTTTTCTTTTTTTTTTTTTCTACACATGACCATGTTTTTCTTCTTCCTTCTGATGATATAAGTTCTGGGCCGAAGGCATCACTGACCAAGTCCTTTGACTCTTTAAGCCACTGACTATTTTCGAATGCTTATCCAGTATCAGTTGACTTTGGAGTAGGTTAGTTACAAGGCAACAGAACAAGGAAAGTATCCTCTGGATAGAACCACATGCCTCTTTTTACCTGTGTTCCCCTTTTTTCTTAAACCTTGTGGCTCACAATGCTGCACAGTTCATTTCCTCTGCTTGGAGATCTCTTGCCATTAGGCAAATCTGAAATCAGAATGATGTCGCAGACCTGGCTGCCCAGGTACCACTGTTCTTCACTTGAGCAAAAATATCCAAGGGATTGGACATCTCAAGTTCTTCCAAGAAGAAAAGCTTCTTAATTTTTGTTATTGTGCTTCTGGTTTTGGTGGGTCTGGCATCCTTCTTCTCCTAGAAAGCTAATTTTGCCAAAATTTTTGAACATATGCTTTGTTAGCCAAAATATTTAAAGTAAGTAGTAATTCATATTGACATATTTATTGTCCAGTGCAATTTAGTGTATCTTCAATATAATTATGGATTCTAGCTTTAAATACACATTTTATTTTATAAAAATATGGGATCCTTATTAAATCCCACCATTAACTCAGAATAAAGCAAAACAGATTAAATTATAACTGCACTATTCCATTAACTCTCAGGCCTAGAGATTTGCAAGGAACATTCCTCTGTCAAGACCATTCAGTTTAACCCTCCCAAACCTACCATGTGTATTTAATTATCTCTGCACCTCTTTGATATCACATTAACTTGCATCTGTAAAAAATTTATTCCTCTTTCTATAATTCTTTTTTGAGTCTCTCAACATTAAAAAAAATACATTTTCTTTACTTTTTAACCTATACTATTACTTATTTTTCTGAGCTCTTCTGTTAAATAACATGGGTGTGAAATAATTCTGCTTGTAAACTTGTTTTATAGAGCTATGGTAGGGAGATTGTCATTATTTTATTTTTATTTAACCAGATAAGGGAAAAAGGAGTCAGGAATAATAAATGCCAATTCTTCGGTAGGTACTCATTCATTCAAATCAAATTCAAATATCTTGTTAATGAATTTTCATGTAACAATTATATTATATCTTTTACTTACTCTATATTTTCAGTTTGTGTTGATATTATATTCCCAACTAGAGATACATAAATACTAGGAACTAGTATCAAGACTTTTATTTGTTCTTCATACCTGTATATAATTTAACTTTATTAAGCATTCTACAGTGAATTGAAGAGTAAATTTAATATAATCTGGCACACAAAATTGAAAATCGTTAAGCGATTTGGCTTATTACTCCCAAATTCGGGCAAAACCTCAATGTCTTTGTTTATTAAATATGTATTTAGTGAACTGGGTGCAAGGAATATAAAAATAAATAAGACAATATTCCACACGAGAGAGAGAAAGAGACAGAGAGAGAATGAATAAAAATATGTATAATATGATATAACTGCCGGCTGGTGCCTCTAAAGCACTACAGAAGACTAGTCCCTGAAGTGATCACCACCTCCTCACATGTAGAGCTCTAAAAACAATTGCTCCCTCTTCAAATCCAAGTCTTAGTTTTCTTAAACCTTGTGTGAAACCCTAAAGTTGAATTTATCTTTTTCATGCATAACATATTACCTGGAATATCTTAATCACAGTCAATTTTTGAACATAGGTTTATAGTACCTTATCCAAAATAACAAAATATATGAAGTTTTCAAAATCTAATATGGTATTCTTTAAAATATTTGACTTACTTTTCAAATGAATTTGAACTGCCATAGCATTCTCTGTAGTTGCTGTATATTCCGTTTAATATGACTATTATAACTTTTAGTTATACACAATTTTAATGTATTTGGTTCTGAGGTACTGCCCATACAATATTTGGAATGCACACTGTATTAATGTTTTGATATATCTATCATGATAGATAGATAGATAGATAGATAGATAGATTCCACATTTTAAAATCCATGTGGCCTAAAGGGTCTCAAGACATGAATCTGTCACGCTGAAAACTGTCACATGCCCAAATACACCTTTCTCTAGATATTTTTCAGGCATAACAACTCTTGCCACAACTTACTGACTTACGACTGTCAGTCAGTTTTAAATCCAGGATCAATTGCGGGGTAAACCCAGACAGCATAGACTATTCTGGGAAAAAGATAGTTAAAGAAAGCAAGGAGGCAGGTATTTTAAAAATTAACTTGAAAAGCCAACTGTGGTCTCCCCTATAAGGTACATAAACTGAAGTCAAAGATACGCTGACTTCTCTGCTTACTTAAGAAATACACAAACATCCAGGCAAAAGCATTTGTCTGAGGCACAGTGGGTTTCAGCACCAACCTAGAGTGTGAATGAACACTTGATTTTATACAGATTCTCATCCTTTGTCCTGATCATCTTCCCTGTAATTGTTACATTTTCATTATCTCTATATTAATTCTAGATGAGAAATTAATTAGCTTTTCATTTGACAGTGTATATATTTTATTTTAATATTTTATTTAAATACAGTATTTTTTAAAGCTTAGAAAATTAGTCAAATCAAACTAATGTCCTATTAATACACATTAATAACTCAACATGCCTTTTACAAAATGTGAATTAGGTTCATAATATTCCTAATCTGAAATTGTATGAATTTAGAAAACAATTGTATTGACTTTGCTTTCCTCATCAGTGATCAATTGTAGGAAACTGTTTCTAGTAGACCTCAAATACACATAAATTGTCTAGATCAAGTACTGTTTTCTTTTCTATGCAATGGAGTGTGAAGATTTTATTTTCTTTTAGCAAGTTACAACTACAACTTTCCTTTAAAAAGAACGAACTCCTTTGGTCCTTTAAAAATTAATCTTGAGAATGCAATTTCTTTTACCTCTTACTGTCTTAGTTTCAATCATCTCTTTCATTTTTACAGAAGGAGAACAACAGTTTTCCTTAAATTGCCAAGTTCTATCTAGTTTAAGGCATTTTCTACCTTAGGCTTTTCTTGAGCATTCTATGATTACCAAGTTGTAAAAACAATAAAAAAAAAAAAAAAAAAAAAAAGACTTTTACCTGTTGGCTGAATGAAAACAATAAGTTATTGCACTCTGCTTTGTTGAACTGTAGCAAAAAAGTACACACAGCAATTGTCTGTTGTGATCCCCCCTGGTACATTCCAAACCAGGGTCAACTTAAACAGCACTTCATTCCCTCTCTGTAATCCATTGTATCTAGTTCCTACATTTAACTTAAATTCCACCTAAAGCAGTGGTTCTCAACCTTCCTAATGCCACGATGTATTTTCACTGTTACAAAGGGGTTGCGACTCACAGGTTGAGAATCACTGACCGAAAGGATAACAAATCAATGCACAAAAACTCAGAAAAACTTGCTGGACTTTTCACTGTTGTTTGTTTGTTTATTTTCTTTGGGGACATCGTTTTTGTATTACTGTTTACTTTTTTTTTTTTTTTTTTTTTAAGTTGGACTTAATGTAGCAGAATATAAATTAAAAGGTAAATTTAAAAGTTTCCTGAAAGTTCCATACTTGGAACTTTTAAGCATATTAAAGAACTGAAATCATATACATATTATTGATGAGATGCTTGCTACAACTTAAATGCTGCTTCAAATAAAGCTAATTCTGCTTACAATGTGATAAAGGGAATATAGCGTGCAAGCTGAATTGATTAAACATGCTGGAGTAACATTTGGTACAGGGCACTTTACCTTCAGATCATGAAGCACACTGTGTCACTATGTGTGAATTTATGGGATTTATTTTCCTAAATATGTCTTCCTACTAGATTAAAATCTTCATAACTCAAGAACTGCTCTGGAGTGCCCTATGTTGTATCTGTATAGCTCTTGATAGTAACAAGACATAGACAATAAATATTTCTTGAATGAATAAAAGGGTCCTGGGGGATCTGACCAGCTTGTTAAAGAATCTGTAGCTTTGGTCAAATTAGAAAACATCGGTGATGTTAAGTAACTTATTTTGGAAAATGGAAGGAAAGGCTAGAAAAAAATTAAGAAAAAAAATAGCAATTTTCAAATGTATAAAGTTATTTTAAGTAAATGGTGACATAGATCTGTCCTTGTTTCCCGCCCCCCACCCCCACCCCCCCGGGAAAGAACACTGATAAAAGACTAGAAGTTTCAGAAAACGGACAACAGATAAACACTAAACAATATTACTCTAAAAATTAGAAGCACTTGTAATATAATAACTTGACCAGTCATGTACCAAGCTCCAAAAAGATATTTAAGCAGAGAAAGAATACACATTCATTCATACTAAAGCAATTTTAGTTTTTTTAAATTCTTTTGATTGATTTTGACTTTGGATTCAAACATTTCTAAGATCACCTACAAAGATTTTATGATCAGTTGATACTATTATTTAATGAAAAACAAGAAATTGGGATGATTATAATTTACTAAACTAATACATTTTTAAAACAAATTAACAGACATATTCAATTAAAATATTTAGTCTATATGAATGTTTAAAATATTTTTATAATTTATTTTGATAATACCTGGACATGAAAGTTTTCACGGCAGCTAAAATCAGTTAATACATGTGAATACATTAAATGTTGTAAAGAATCTCCCCTTGATAGTTTAAATTCAGTTGAGAGTGAAAAGTCATTAAATGTCATATCAATTCCCTCTCTCGCATTTTAGGGGAGGGTTCTGAATTCAGTTGACATTTTCTCCTACGATGGTACCCCGCCTAATATGTTTACTAATGGATTATTTCATATACATATTCTTTTACAGACAACATTCTCATACGATATCTCTGCTTCTTATATTCGAAGGAAAAGCACTTGACAGTAGTGTCCCCGTATGTAACCAAACTGAAGAAGCCGCAGCAGTCTCTCATCATCATTCTCATCCTCTGGACACTGCCAAGATAGATTTTGTTCTATCTCTGCCACTCAGACTTAGAGTCTGCTATGAGCCTTGCTTCAAATTGACAGCCTTGTTTCTGAGGGATGATGATAGATAATACCATTCATATTTCTAGATCAACTGAATTACTTTTGTTAAAACTCATACAGAAATTTCAGTCGTGGTGGTAGAGAGTGTGAAGGTGTGGAAGGTTGTATTACTACCGGACCAATTGGACGGTGCTCTTGCTTTCAGCGAGTCTGCAGGAGACAATTATTTTGAGCATTGCCATATAACTCAATTTAGCAATATGTAAATGGAAGAAGCTTTAGCCTGTTCTAAGCAGGCATTTTAAGAGTCAGCATATAGTTCCCATGTCCCTCTGCCTCAAACTTGTAATGTTCCAACCAGACACTACTCTGTTCACCTTGGGCCTAGAGTAGAATTAGCAGGGGACTCCTACTGAGGCAGTGGTCAACCTGACAATGGTATTGAGTGGAAGTTGTTCTGTGTTGTTGTGAGACACCAAGCTTAGTGCTTGGTTGATACTACAGCATTCTTGTGGCCACAAGGCCACATGTGGACTTCCATCTCCGAATGCCAGCCCTTGACTAAATCCAAACTTCACAGAACAAATCCCTTCATAAAAAGTATTTGTTCTATGAAATTTGGACTTAGTCAAAAGGCCATACTCAAGGATCCAGAGAGGACTCAAGGCCAGAGATTCTTCCCTCCAGGAAGGATTCAAATGAGAACTGAGTTCTCTCAAATGATATCTTTTCATTAAGAAAATGGATACTCATTCTTCATAATATCCGAGGCTTGGCTACAATTAGTTTAACTTTTCCTAACTGTTTTCAGGCCCTCTTCAATTTATCCCAATTGATTCTGAAGCACAGGGGTGAGGATTTCTAATCCCAGAGACATGGATGAGAGCAATTATAAACAAAGCATGTCTGGTGCTGGAAACATTATGGAGAAAGCAAAATGCACAGGAAAAGGCTAGGTGACAGGCTGAATGCAGAGTCCCAGGGAGGTCTGCAGGGCTGAGTTCCAGGCGAGTCAGAAGTAACTTTCTATACAATGGATAATAACCTTGAATGGCAAACAGTAACTGCTCTAATTTATGGGGCTTAAAAAATAAACCACAAAATGATTTTTGGGTACAGGAGGAGAACATGTTGCTGTAGACAAACATATTAGAATGAGGTTTGGGGCTTCAGGAACACGGAGGAAATGACAGCTTTTAAGAACAGGAACAGGAAGAAATAACAGCATTTTGAAATGTGTTGGATGAACAGCCTGGATGTGGGAGAAAAAGAAAAGTAAGGTTTGCTCATGATGCCAAGGTAAAGTGATTGAAAAATGAGGATGTCACCCAAGGCAGAGAGGAAAAAAGAACACAGATAAGGAAGGACAGACAGCACCAGCAGAGAGGGGGGCAGGTGATTCCAATCGGATTCCAGCACTTGGCACAGTGAGTTTGATGCAGTTCACGCCGCCTCTTCTCTCTTTTGCATCTAGAAAAGAAGGAACTGGTCACTACTAGGTGTGGGCAGTGGGCTGTGTCCAGCAGAGCCCCCCAGCCTGGGAGATGCTCAGGGAGAGACCCCCAACCACTGCGCCTCCCTTAACAACATTGTTTTCACCTGCCAAAAGTCACGTAGCCCATACATACTTTCCTTGTTCTTGGCCAGCACACAGCTTTTCCTCTTTAAGGTTGATCCCTATCCCATGTGTTAAGATTTATGCAATCTTGTGAAGACTCTGTGTAAATAAAGCTGTGTCCAGGGTTCAGTGGCTGACTGCAGTTATCAGCTGCGTCAGCCCTCCAGACACCAGCCTATTTCGCGTCTCCTGTCTGTCTTTACCACTCCCCAACTTTCTGGCTTTGTATTTCTTCATTTCCCACCCTTCCACTCAGGTCAACTCTTCCTACTTGTGCCAGTCGGGTACGTGACAACTAGATCTTGCTTTGAGTGCATTTATTAATCTAGTTCTGAATCAAATTAGCATAGCGCTTGAATGAATGCCATGAACAGAGAAATCAGTTTAAGAATAAGGGGAAAATAAGGCTTTTGGGCAGGAGCCCTGCCCACCACCAAAATGATGAAGAGGAAGGTCAGCTGTGCTGAAGGTGCCCAGGGTGCAGAGAGCGCCCAGGAGGAGAGCAATCGGGCGGGTGTCAGTTAAACCTGCTCCTGCAAAAGCAGAAAGGAAGCCAAAAAAGGCAGCAGCAAAGGATAAATCTTCAGACAAAAAGTGCAGCCAAAAGGGAAGAGGGGAGCAGAGGGAAAATAGGCCAAGAAACTGAAGATTTACCTGCAGAAGACAAAGAAATTAAAACTGAGGAGAGGCCGGCCGCTGACAGAAGCAGGAGAGAAAGAAGTCAAGTCTGATCAGTATCAAGCAGGAGAGAGAGAAAGAAGTCAAGTCTGATCAGTATCAGAGACCACGTCTCACGGGCCATCCCTGTCTCCCTTCTCATACAACCCAGAGGAATACTTTTATCTATTTTGTAAAAGCAAGTTTTTTTAGTAACTCTACAAACAATTTTAAGAAATCCCACCTTTTTAAAGTGTAATTTTTTTAAGAGGTGAAATCATTCACTGATTCTCTATTTCTTGGCATAGCCAGGGAATTGTTTTATATAAGGTTCCTCCATGTGAGACTAGACAAGGGATCCCAGTTTCCTAGGCCTGGGCAATTTCATGAAGGGAATGCCCTGACATTCACCTTGCCTCCAGCAGAAGGGACTGTATCCATTGTTAGTGCTGTCATTCACTTTGAAAAAGCGTCTTTCCACCTACCAAATTCTGGCCAAATGTAGCTCTCAAGACTATGTGTATCCCTAGACAAAGGACCCAGGTGGAAATTTTCTCACTTGGGTCTTTCCCTCTGCCAGAAGCTCTGGTGATTTTTCTGTATTCTTTTCTGTATAATAAATCCTATCTTACCACTGATCTGTGGTCTGTGGGTCCATTCCTCAAATCCACCAGACCAAGGACCTACTGAAGAAAGAAATTCCACTAATAGTACGGGAGAGTCTGACTGTTTTGGCTATCAGCTTTGCATTCCATGGAGGGGGTTAATTTTTATATCCTGTAATATAAAACATACCAAATTGCAATATGATTGTCCTTGATTTCATGTCTTGAAAATTTAAATTACTTTCATTCCCATGTTTCTTTGCACAATTGTTTACTAAAGAAAACCACTCCCTTGATCACAGTCCTCTCTGTCAGAATTGTGAGCCCTCTGCAATATCATTGTTCCTGGTATTCCTGTTTTCCTAATATCTTTGTTAATGTGTTGTGAAAGACTGAAAATTTGAGTATATAGTATGCATGATAGTTAATTGTGAGTTGGTGGGACTTGTGTAACAACCTATCAACATTCGAAGATCCTGGCACTTGACATCCTCTTAAGGAAAATTTGTTTCCAAATTTTAAGCTGGAAAGTCACTGAAATAACTGTTTAAAAGAGAATAACAGCCAGGGGTGGTGGCTCACACCTGTAATTCTAGAACTCTGGGAGGTTAAGATGGGTAGATCCCTTGGGCTCAGGAGTTGAGACCAACCTGAGCAAGAGTGAAACCCTGTCTCTACTAAAAATAGAAAACTAGCCAGGCAGGTGTGGAGGCTGAGGCAAGAGGATGGCTTTGGAGTCTGAGGTTGCTGTGAGCTATGATACATGAGCACTCTAGCCTTGGCAACAGAGCGAGACTCTGTCTCATAAATAAATAAATCAATGAGAATTACAATAAATAACTCTTTAGATTTGGGGTATGTCAAGTTTTGAACAAATTGAGAACAAATTGTGAGATCCTCAACACAACTGATAAAATCTCAATTACAAAATGAAAGGAATAAATGGAAATACTAAGGGGATATTAACACATTGAGGACCAGTCACAAGATACCTGATAACATAGGTAGATTCTGCATCAAATTGCCAGTCAACCATATGTTAATGAAATATCAATCTTTGTTTTTTGTGGGGCACCATTTCTAAAGCATAAGAAGGAAATAAACTGGAAAGTTTTTAGACTATTAATTTAAACTTATCTATATAATTCCTTATGAGAATATGATAGTCTTTTTGTATTTGAAAATAAAAAAAAAGATGTCACTTCATGCAGAATAAAAACCAGAAGAGGAAAGTGCTTGTTAAGGGAAAAAAGAAAACCACTAGTTTTTTTTTTGTTTTGTTTTGTTTTTAAGATTGTAAGAAGAAACAATTTGTGAGTAATGAAAGTTAGAGATTACAAGTATCACTATCAGGGATTCCAAATTTGTTAAAGAGAAAGCACTATTTTCTGAATATTTTAGAAATTTTCTAATCGTTCATGAGGGTAGGCCCACAATGATGTGAGAAAAGAGCTGGAGATGTGTCTGATCTCCCACTTTCTAGCTGCATCAACATTTTCTTCATTATTTAAAAAACTAAAGGAAATAATGGAGTGTATACAACTGAGTGTGTCTCATGGTTTGAGAAAGCATCAGTTTGGTCACCAATACTGGGATTTGAGAGAGTAGGGGAAACTAATAAAAGAAGCTCATCTTTGGAGATACCACATTTATTCATTCATTCAAAAACATTTTGATCATGCAAATATATCTACCATGCATTAGTCAAGGTATTGGAGATACAGAAATAAGCAAATCAAACAAAATTTCTTTCTCTAGAGGAACTTACAATCTAAATTAGTTACAGGAATAAAATATGTAAAATATAGTGGAGGCTGGATGCTATTGAATAACATAGGGGGACAGGTGGGAAAGAGACACATGAATGCGTGGGGGTTTCTGAGGCAATATTTAAAATATTTTGATCAGAGGAGGCTTTGTTTGAGCCACCCATGAAAGACAACTGTGAGTCCCAAGCACTTGGTATGAACAGAAGTGACCGATATAAATAGGAATGAATCTATGACGAGGCTAATCCTGATGGTATCAGGGAATTGGAGTAGTGGTTTTGCCAAGAGCACCAGAGCCCAAGCTCCTTCCTACTCTGGTTGGTGAAAGGCTGGAGGGTAGAGAACACTGATCTCTGGGGCACCCAGCTCACTCTCAGAGCAAACAAAAGGTGTGGCTTCCTCCTGACACCTTCTGTTCAATTTCTGATAAATGTGAATGTGAAGACATGAGCATGTTTTTGAATGAAAGTGTTTGATCTGGGCAGTGCCCGTGGCTCAAAGGGGTAGGGCGCCAGCCCCAAATATGCCGGAGGTGGTGGGTTCCAACCCAGCCCTGGCCAAAAACTGCCAAAAACAAACAAACAAACAAACAAAAAGTGTTTGATCTATGTTCTCACCAATTCTGTCTGTAAAGTGAACTACTGTGTCAGGGCCACATGCGGCAGTGTGATTATATTTGTTCCCATTTTATTTCTTTTACTTCAAAGTAAGATATGTGCAGTGTGCATAGAAATTTGTTCATAGTTTTTGTTTGTTTGTTGGTTTGTTTGTTCTAACTATAGTCCGGCCCTCCAACAGACTGAGGGACAGTGAACTGGCCCCCTGTTTAAAAAGTTTGAGGACCCCTGGTTGTACACCTGATAACCATGCCTGAATATGTGAGGTGTATCTCAAAAAGGTAGAGGCATTTGGCTTCATCTCAGATTACACACTACATTCTTAGGAGTATTGTTTTGGGCTCACCTGAACACATTTAAATAGGGGAAGCTAGAGATCTGAGTCCAGATCAAAAAGAACAAAATCTCAGAATTGTACTGCAAAGCAGTGGATCAAGGTTTTGTTGTTGTTTGAGTCTTTGAATTCTCAATACGCCAAGGTTTTTCTATATGTTAGAGCTTTAAAAAGATCAATATTTCCAAAAGCACTTTCCTTGTTCTTAAATCTTTTCCAATTCCTTTCTCCTAAAAAGTAATAAAGATGTATACTCTACATTTACATTTATACTTTAATGTTAAGAATTTTTTTGAACAAAAAGAAACACACAAATGTGCCATATTTTAAAATATTAAATTTATGCCTGTATTATTTTTAGTGAACAATTATTTTTTATAATTGAGATTAATGGTAGGAAATTTGTCAATAATTTTACTCTTCTATTTCAAATTTTGTGATTGCCACAAAATAAATTCCAAGTCAAATCTATCGTATCAAAAGTTGGAATATAATTTTTTACCATGTACAATATGTATATTTAATTGATTATTTTTTAAGGTAAATGACATGAAATCTAGAAATAAAAATAAAGACACATAAGTATGTATTTAAAAAAGATAAAGAAGATATGTGTTTCATTGTATATTCTGTAGCAAGAGTTTTCATTTTGCTTTTCATGGAATATAAGGTCTGCAAATAGAATTTAAGGATCCCTGAATTTTGATGATAAAAATAATATATCCTTATTTCCCTAACATTTGGCAGAAATGTTTCTTCTCTTCATTTATTAATACAGAAAAAAACACTAAAAGATAGTCACTCTCTGACTTCCTCAAAATAGCAGTTATGTGCAATTTCTATCATATTATACTGATTATAATTGCATTTTGTCATATTTTTCACTTGTTATTACCTTAAAAATAGAATAGTTTAAAGCCTTATCCCTGGTTATTTTTATTTTATCTATTAACAAAGAAGCATACAGATCACTTTATAAAAAATGTATTTTTCTAATATTTTCATTACTATATTTCAATGTAACCCACTTTATAATCCACTTTGTAATTCTACTCAAATGCATTTTATGAATTTAATTTTACATTCTAAGTAAGGGATAACAAGCTGCAAAAGATTATCAAGGAGTCCAAACATAAAAAATTTACACATGGGCTATGTCATACACATTCTGGGAACAGATAGGAAGCCTTCAAAATATCTCTAGAGTTCAAAGGTTCCCTTTTCTCTGAGAAGGATAGTGGTCCAAAGAAAAATCTGTCTATATTATAGACTTCAGTACTTGCTCATATGGTTAAATTGGAGGTGCCTGTCATATTTCTACCCAGTCTCACTTCTAGAGTAGTCTTGTGTTAAAGTTGTCTTTGGGGTGGGGGCGGGGGGTATTGTTTGTTTGTTTTATTTGTTTTTAGTACGAGTGAAGCATATTATGTGTAACATATGAGTGTAAATGTTTAGGTTCCATTGTTTTCATTTGTGAGGTAAAGGTCAAGTGGTAGTTGAGCTCTCCATCCAGGGGGGTGTGCTGAACACCCTCAGATAGTACACATTAGGCCAGACTCTGCCAATCACCCTCCCTCCTCTCTCTTTCCCCGTGATAGACTATGCTTGTGTTTTTTCTTTCATTTGCCCATGTAGTTGTTTATATATCAGTTTCATACTAGTATTGAGTATTTTGGATAATTTTTTTTTTTTCCAATCTTGAGATACTTTACTAAGAAAAATGTGTTTCAACTGCATCCAAGTAGACATTATTCTCACTTGGAGAAATTCTGCTTTCAAACCATGTAGCATTTACCATTGCAGTATTAATATATATTAATATTAATTATTATTATATGTTATATTATTATATTAATATAATATAATAATATATTATATTATATCATTATATTATATATCATTGTATACAATAATATATATTATACTATATATACTATATATAATATATATTATACTATATATACTATATATAATATATATTATACTATATATACTATATATACTATATATATATAGGCTATATATACTATACTATATATACTATATATACTATATATACTATATATACTATATATACTATATATACTATATATACTATATATACTATATATACTATATATACTATATATACTATATATACTATATATACT
>CAUYPK010025566.1:0-16399 GCA_963574355.1 Loris lydekkerianus | reverse complement strand
ATCTGTACTATAATGTTTATTGCAGCCCAATTCATAATTGCTAAGTCATGGAAGAAGCCCAAATGCCCATCGACCCACAAATGGACTAGCAAATTGTGGTACATGTATACCATGGAATATTATGCAGCCTTAAAGAAAGATAGAGACTTTACCTCTTTCATGTTTACATGGATGGATCTGGAACATATTCTTCTTAGCAAAGTATCTCAGGAATGGAAGAAAAAGTATCCAATGTACTGAGCCCTACTATAAAGCTAAATTATAGCTTTCACATGAAGGCTATAACCCAACTATAGCACAAGACTATGAGGAAAAGGCCAAGGAAGGGGAAGAGAGGAGGGAGGTTAGGGTAGAGGGAAGGTAATGGGTGGGGCCACACCTACAGTGCATCTTAGATGGGTACAGGCAAAACTTACTAAAGGCAGAATACAAATGTCTACATACAATAACTAAGAAAATGCCATGAAGGCTACGTTGATCAGTTTGATGAGAATATTTCAGATTGTATATGAAACCAGCACATTGCACCTCTTGATTGCACTAATGTACACAGCTATGATTTAACAATAAAAAAAAAAATTGTTAAACAATGGAGAAGTAGAAATATGCCTTAAAAACAAACATAAATATTGATAACACAGGGCTCTGGGCAACAAATCACTCAATCTATCTTTCACATTTTGAAAGGTGCTGAGCTTAAAGCAAACAAAGATCCTATTTACGTCATCAAGGAAATTAAGGAGCATAACAATTTCAGTAAGGGTATGAAAAAATAATTCACCATAGATAATTGGGTTAGCTTTTGTTACAATTAATATATGCTCCAAATTTATAATTTATGTTAGGTTAATATTCAAAATGCAATATTCTAATGCATAATTCATGTCAGATTTTTGTTTTGAATATTACAGAAAAATAGAATTGTGAATTTCAATGAGATAATCAGATGACCATGAAATCAGAATACAGCCACAAACTGAGTTTTAAGAAGTAATGAAAACTGATTAGCTCCATCTCCTTGACTAGAAAAACTAACCAAAGATGAACACTGTTTAAAGTAAAATTAAATTAAAATCTAGGCAAGAAGTTTGGTGTTCTAAAAATAAAATGAAAACATAATCTAGTGTTTTAATGAAATGAAATCTCTGTAAACGCTTAGGACCTCTGAGACTGTGTTTCCCTGGGCCATGGTCACTCATGTTTGGCTCAGAATAGCCTCTTTAAATTATTTTAGACATTTTTCATTAACATTTTCTAATCTTACTTGTAACAGAATCAGTTGGCCTCAAGTTAACATTGAGACAGCCAAAACAACAAAATTTTGCACTCTAACCTTCTGCTTAGAGTGCAAAATCTACTCTAATCTTAGTCTCTACTTCATCATCATAGTATACGAATATATGGACTTGAACTAAAAACTTTCTCACCATAGCAGGTTGTTACTGTATTCAATTCCAAGATGGAAAGGGAAGAAAATGAAACTCTGTATTAGCATATTTCTATTACAGGTTTTAAGCAACTCATTCTGTGTCTTATATTTTTGCTGAGCTGTGCTTACACCAAAATAAAACTCTGTTTGTGTGCACCTAGAAAGCCAGGACTTAACCTACTGACAAAACTCAAATTAGAATCTACTACAAGGAAAAATCTGGTTTCCCTAAATAACAGCTTATGGATTTAGTCATTGATTTGTAACATGCAAAAAGTCACAGTAGACCATGTAAGGAGGAGACAAAGAAAGACGTGGCTAGCCTGTCTGTACTTACAAAAGGCTCCACTTTCAGAGGCAGGAGGGTGGAGGGAAGCCTGGCTAAATTAATAGCTTAGGATGCTTAGCACTTGATACCACCTCAAGGGACTCCTGTGCGGTTTGTCCTATCTGCCCAAGATGTCTGTGAGAACTCAGCAGGAGAGTTCTCCTTAGGTCATAATACCAAGCATAGTACACTGAAAAAGAGGCTTGAGTGTGGATGTCTTCTACCAGTTTGTTTCCAGGGATTCTGGGATTTATTTGAGGATAAATCAAAGTGCTTTCATATTAACAAGATGAAAGGAAAAAAATTGTTAGAATCATAGGGTGATACTAGAATAAGCATCAAAGAAGGAATTTTCCTGTTTATACTAATCCCCACAGGATCTGTTAAAAGGCTGCTTCAGATTTGGCAGGTCTAGGATGGGACCTGAGAGTCTATATTTCTAACAATATAGAAGTCCTAACAATATGGAAGTCTCGGCTTAGTGTACAGGCTGCTTGTGCAGGGACCACAATTTGAGTAGCAAGGCTTAGAGCAGACAGGTTTCCAGAAGACTGCCAAGGCTAAGAATGTTGAAGAGCCCCAGAGTTCTTGACAGGGCAGATTTAAAGAGCAGGCCAAGCAAGAGGATGTGTGTTCCCCTCCCACTCCCATCCCCAACCCCCCTGCTCCATCCACCATGAGATTTCATTTGAGAATAACGCATTGGGAACCACTGCTAGTCCAGCTCCCTCAGCTTATAGATGAAGACAGTGGAAGTGAAGGAGACTATAAGACTGGACTGTACGCCCTCCTGAGAATGTGTCAAAGCCATCACTGATATGATCCCCAAACCTGCCAGTTCTAAAACACCATGAGGACAATCTTCCTTACATTGTGGCCCAAATTCTTTAAACTACACTTTGCACTGGTTTCCTCTTGTTCTGTTCCCAGGAAGATAAAGTACAGTTGCCCAATGACCCTTCAAACATTTCCTGTTACATAATTTATTACTTTAATGTATTTATACTCAGCCTCATTCCACAGATGATTTGACATAACTTATGTAATAAAACAGAAAATTAAGACCAGCAAGAATATATAGAAATAAGAAACAGGGAAAAGAACACAAATGTACAAGTCAAAAATTGTTGCTATGGTTGAACTTCAAATTTAATTCCAAACTTCTTGGAATATATTACTGTTATTACTATTAATATTATTGCTGTTACTGATGGTAATGTCATAGATATAATTCTTGCCTATTACAAGAGGGTATTTCCTTAGTGACATAAGCCAGTTTTAATTGTAGTCACATAGCAGTGGAAGTGTGTCCCACAAGGACATCAGTGGTTCTTTTAACTAGAATTCATTCAGAAACAGTATTCTAACTTACAGATGGAATAATGTTTGATATTTAAGAAAAGATTCTCAACTCTTACCTTAATTATAGGTTCTAAAATTGGTACATGTGTGTGGGGTCCCTGATCTGTACAAGATACTCTAGTTCTTACAGATATAGCTTCTGCCTTTGAGGAGATTCCATCTAATGGAAGGAAAGAGACAAATAAGTAAAAGCTTTAAGAAAGTATTATGTGCCTTAAAAGATGGAAATGAACATCATAAAAAGAGAATCAGAAGCCAAGATAGGAGATAATTGTAAGAAGACATCTACCCACTAAGATGATACTGGTGGTAATTATGGCAATAGCATGTTTTGTGTATGGAGCAGTTACTTGGCACCATGAGTTGTTTAGAGACTATGACAATTCTCATTTCTGAAATGAAGAAACTGGGATACAGAAAGGTTAAAACCCTCACCCAAAGATACAGAATAGGTTAAGAGACAAACCACACCTAATACTAATGAAACTGATAGCCCACTTCTAAACCCTGAGCACCTCCCAAGTATGGAATGCTGCTTCTGAGCTTATGAAGTCAGATCCCAATGAGCTGCACACTGAGAACACTAGTCAAAAATATACTCTCTGCACAAGGTTAATAATCTGGAAAAATAATTAGGAAAAAAGGAGAGGTGTCCTCCTGCCCTTCCCCACCCAAAACACATGTTCCAACTTTCATAAAATGTATCTTTCAGAAATTATATGGCAATAATTGTGACACAAATCTCTGGCAAAACTGAAGAACTGAAAATTAAACAGATGGCTTGTGAGCGTTTAAACCACAAAGAAGAGACCAGTGGGAGCTCACATGGGCCTATGGAGAATAAGCCAAATTAATCTAACTTCTATTTGTTAGAATGTTATTCGATTAGTAGATCAGAGAGAAGCAATTAGTTGTGATATACCATGATTTCAGCCATCTGATGAAACTATGTGAACAGATGTCAAAGAGTCTTACAATATCCTTTTAGCATGGGAGAGAGACAATCTCCATGCAGGTTGTTTGAGCAAGCAAACCAAACATGCTGGAGTGTTGTGTCTCAGGCCATTTTGCAGGTGGTACCTCCTGTAATACCATCAGGATCCCTAACAATATCTTCACCCCACATTTTATTAATGACTTGGATGAAGATCTAAAAAGACAGATCCACCAAGTTTCTAGAAGACAAAGTGCTAGGCGGCATAATCAATAGACATAAGGCTAAGCCAATTTTTCAAAATGACTGAAGAATGTGAAATGGGAGCTGGAATCACCAAGACTAAATTTTGTAAAGTAAAACGAGAAGTTTGTAATTATTAATAGAATCAGGAAAATCAAATCCTCAAAACCAAGAAGAGTGACTTAAGTGGCTTAAGAGCAGAATGGCTCACCTATGAAAAACTTGGATACTGTGTGGGAAGGGGAGTTGTTACCCTCCTAATTAGATATGAAACAATATAATGTCACTGCTAAAAGAGCTCCTGATATTCTAAGCTGATTTTTGAAATGGATGAAAGATTTTAACTGGGTTTTTCAATACCCAGTTCCATCAGGCCTGAGAATTTCATTTCAAGAGGAATATTGTCATCATTTAGCTCAAGGTTAATGATTAAGATGTTGAGGGGTCTTAAAACTAGATTATACAAGGAATAGTTAGAGAAACAGAGAAGAGAGAGACAAAGCAAACATATTTCTACCAGTAACTTGCAATAATGTGCTAGGAACATTTTCTGTGTCGTTCATTTAAAGGTTACTACTATATAGGAAAGCTACTATTTTCCCTGTTTTACGGATAAGAAAACCGAGACCAATAGTTTAGGTAACTGTCCAAAGTAGAGAGATTGGTATATAAATGTAGGAGAGTCTGACTTGAAAGCCAAGGCCCTTTCCACTTCATTATTAATGTAATCTTTATCCAGCAGTTTAAACTTTGATAATATTAAAGAGAGAAATTAGACCAAGAAGGGACATGATGACCATGTCACACAGTTCCTTCTTTACACATGCCAGGGTTTTTATACCTGTGTGCCTTCACCTGTACTATTTCCCCTGCCTGTGACTCCTTTCTCTACTTTCTCTAAATTCATAATTTATCCTGTAAACTTGGCACCCATAGTTTCTATGTCTTCTCCACTCCATAAAAATAGAGTAAGTGCACCATCTAATACCCCCTGCAAGGTGTTCAAAGTGCCTGTTTACACTATTGTTGGCCTGAATGTTCCATAAACTCATTGATGGCAAGAGCGATCAATGAAATATTTTTGTCCAACTTTTTTTGTTTATAACAGTTTTATTGGGATATAATTCATGTATCATAAAATTCACTCTTGTAAAATGTATAATTCAGTGGTTTTTAGTATATTCACAGAAGATTGCAACCATCATCAACACTATCTAATTTGAGAACATTTCCCTTATTTCATTGTCCCTGTTATGGATTCAATTGTATGCCCATAGAATTCCTATGTTGAAGTCTCAACCCCTAGAATGTACTCAGAATGTAACTGTATTTGGAGATAAGGTCTTCTAAGAGTTTTTAAGTTAAATGGAGGTCACTAGAGTGGGCCCTAATCCAATATGAGTGGTGTCCTGATAAGAAGACACACACCAGTAGCACACTCATACACACGTACAGAAGAAAGGACATGTGAAGACACAGCAAGAAGGTGACCATCGATAAATAAAGGGGAGCAGCCTCAGAAAACACCAACCCTGCTAGCACCTTGATCTTGGTCTTCTAGCCTCCAGACCTGTAAGAAATAAATTTCTGTTGTTAAACTCACCTTGTCTATGGTATTTATTATGGTAGCCCTAGAAAACTAATACAATTCCCCCCAAAAACCCTTACCCATTAGTTGCTACCCATCCCCACTCCCACATTCTCTGGCAACCACTAATTTATTTGCTATCTCTGGATTTGCCTATTCTGGATATTTCCCATAAATTCAATTATAGAATATGTGGCTTTTTTGTGACTGAATTCTTTAACTTAGCATAATATTTTTAAGGTTCACCCATGTTGTGGCATGTATCAGTACTTCATTCCTTTTTATGGCTGAAAAATATTTCATTGTACAGCTATGCCATGTTTATCAGTTGATGGACATTTGGGTTGTTTCTAATAATAAGGTTGTTTCTAATAATAAGGACATTTGGGTTGTTTCCAACTAACCTTTTAGTTATTATGAAAGTTTCCACCTTTTAATTGTATACTAGTGCCGTTATAAAAACTTGTGTGTAAGTTTTTGTGTGTATGTTTTTATTTCTTTTGGGTATGTACCTAGAAGTGGAATTGCTGGGTCATATAGGTAATTTTACACCTGTTATAGCTTCCTGTAATTATTACAGGAAGAATTACAGGTGAATTGCTCTACTTCCTCAAGCTCAAGGATAACTACTTTTCAAATATTACTTTTATAATATCACTCTCACTAAAGATCTTACAGCTCTTGAATTCATCAGACAAAATCTAAATTAAGCCTCACATGCAAGGTAGTCTATCAACTGGACCCTATCTCTCTAGACTGTATTAGTCATTATTCCCCAACCTGACCCACCCACGTCCTCTACTTGTAATCGTATCTCTGTATCTTCTTTCTGTTTCTGTTTCTTAGTCTGTCCTCTTCTTCTCTATCATATTTTAAGAAAAAGATGCATGACCTGCAGATACCTGCCCTGAGCTATTTTATACTCAAGACCTGGAATTCAGGATATAGAAATGGTATGGAACAAACAATAATCTTAACTATAGAGTAGGGGGCTGTGTTAGATGATGCGAAAACTCCATTTGGATCTAAGATTCTCTGATTCTGTTGGGAGGTTATCTTCACTTATTGAGCCCAATCTGCACTGCTAATCCATTTACTTCCACTCCTCTGCCCTACTTTTATGTAGTTGGTTACACTGAATTCCTGAGTCTCCTACCAGAGCATGAGTGGGGTAAGTTGGAGCCTGTGCCTGGGCAGAATGTAGAGGATGTGGTGGCTCTCTATCCTTGATGGCCAGAAATGCAGAGTCACATCTCTGTTAGTACCATGACTCAGTTAATCAGGCCATGGTGCTAAGTCTCTAAAACATCATGCTGCGTGAAAGAAGCCCAGAAAATTACATACTGCATGGTTCTATTGATTTGAAACCCTAGAAAAGACTTATCTGAAATGACAGAGCAGATCAGTTGTTGCCTGGGTTCAGAGATGGGGAGGATCAGAAGCAGCAGGAGGGGACTTTTAGATGGTGTGGAAATGCTCTAGGTTTTGTTCTTGGTGGTGGTTACCAGGGTATGTAAATTTGTAAAAACTATTAGAAATGTATGCTTCAATTGGGTACTTTTAATCTTTTTATTGTATATAAATTATTCCTCAACAGAGTTGATTTTTTCTTTTTTTTTTTAAGTCAGGCCACAGTAATGAGAAGGGAGCAGAGGAGAGAATGTGTGCAGAGGAATTCTAGCCTTTAAGGTTCAGAATAGAAGATTCTCTAGTTCAGATTACAAGGTTAAAAATGTCTTTTTGGTGACTAGAGCACCAGGGCTGATGGGAGCTACCAAATTCCGTATTCTCTGGTTATATGGTGATATAAAAATGACCCCACAATACTGCAGTTACACACTGCTATGTACATGTTCTGTCACCTTAGACTGTGCTCTTTGGTTGCTCTTGTTGCCTATCAGTTTTTGTGTGCCTCAGCTCTTCACCTAAAATGTAAACTCCCAGAATGCATAAATGGGGCCCTTGAATTTTTTTTTGCATGTTCTTTGGTGTCTGGTGTTCCCAGTGCCCACTGAATTTGTTCATTATCAACTCAATTATACATCAATCGAACAATGTGTATTCTACAGTCTAATGCCCTGGACTTGGAATTAGGTGCTGATGACATCAAGAATCTAGAGCCTCGGGAAGGCCATCCTTGGTGGCAAGGCATCCAGATGGAGTTCCTGGGCCTCAGCACCAGTGACGATGATAGGGAAGCTGTCCTTAGTCTGCCCTCTAGAAATTCCTGGTGAATCTGTGACTCACCCATTGATTTTAAAATAAAAATTCCTCTTGGGCTTATTTTGTTGCTTGGCACTAAGAAACCTAATATAACATAAAAGTGTGCAGAAATGTATTATAAGTCTTTAAAGTAAGTTAGTTTGTGTGGAGCTGGTGAAATCTAGCTTTTCCTGTTTTCAGAGAAAAGCAAGAATAGGGAAAACAAATAGAATAGCAAGAACATACACATTTTCCTTGAGCAGAGACTCAAGTCTATTTTAGATATAGTTAATACCAAGAAATGTTATTTGATCATAAGGCAGAATAATAATTAGATGGTATCCACCAGGTATGGAAATAACATACCATCCCCACAAGGACTCCAACCTGTCCTACATTCTACCCAGTGTGGAACTCCTCTCTGTGACTTTCATGACAGCAGGGCCAGCCAAACTCAATTTGACCCCATTTAACGAGGTAATAGCTTCCTGACTGTGATTCTTGTCCACCAGTCCAACTTCTATCTTGTAGAACAGCACAGATCATGTGGTTACCTCTGAATACACTGCAGATCTTTGGATGTTTTAAGAATATTTTAGTTTAGTTAAGGCAGTGGATTCTCAGATTTCAATGTGAGGCAGAACCCCCAGAACCTTGTTCAAAAGTGATTCCTAGGTCCAAGCACAGAAAGTTTGATCTAGTAGATCTCAGCTGGGATTTGAAAGCTCTGGATAATTCTGGTAGAGTGGTTTATGACATCCATTTATCGAACTTCCATTGTATGCCCAGTTCTAGATCAGGGAGAGGGATACAAAAAACAAATAGAATAGACATTTCTCTAAAAAAGATATACACCTGGCCCATAAACACATGAAAAAATATTCAACATCTTTAGCCATTAGGGATGTGCACATCAAAACTACAATGAGCTGGGCACAGTGGCTCACGCCTGTAGTTCTAGCACTCTGGAAGGCTAAGGCAGATGGACTGCTTGAGCTCAAGCCTGAGCAAAAGCAAGATCCCATTTTTACTAAAAAAATAAAGAAAAGAAAAACCGAGGCGAGACGATCACTTAAGCCCAAGAATTTGCGGTTGCTGTGAGCTATGATGATGGCACAGCACTCTACTCAAGGCGACAAGTGCAACTCTATCTCAAAACAAAACAAAACCACAATGAGACTACTTCAGACCCACTAGAATGGCTAGAATAAAACAGATAACTGGTGTTAATGATAATGTGGAAAAATTGGAATGTAAAATGGTACAGACACTTTGGAAAACAGTCTGGGCAAAGAGAGGATGGTCAGTCGCATATGACACTGTTTACTAGTCTTCAGAATCAGAAGTAGTATCTACCTGAGGAAAAGATACTTTCCATTTGATTTGCTAAACTTTAGACAGTGATTAGATATCCAAATGACAATTTGTTTCAGATCTCTGAAAATATGAAACTGCTTAATGGGTGAAAGACCAGAGTCAGAGATGTAGGCTTCAGGATTACCTGCTCTCAGATAACAGGGAAACTCAGGAAAGTAAACAGAGCAAATGTAAAACAATACTTACTTAATCCATCACTCTTCATCCCAGAGAACATTTTGCCAGATAAACTTAGATTAAGTTAATCAAGAGGCTACCTAAATTACTTCAATGAGGAAAGGAACCAAAGCCAATTAATAATGACAAAACTAAGCATATTTTCTCTTAGTAAACATGACCTCCAATACCTCTATGTCTAAGATTCTGCATGAGGTTATAAAGATCTACTCAAACAAGATAACTTCACCCTGGAAGTTATTTTTTTGACTCTCAGGATCAAAATAGTTCAACCATTTTAATCACTACTGAACTGTGCCATAGGTCTATCATTTAGGCAAAAAGACTTTTATCTACCCTCCCCCCAATGGCACTTCCCATGTTACCCTGTTTTCAGGGCTTCCAGGGCCTGATTTGATATCAAACATAATATGAACTGTCAACTAGCATTTACCAGATACACATTTGGCACCCTCATCCTTTTATTTTTACCTATAGCATTTAATCACGTTTTAGTATATTACATATGTATTTATTGTTCATCTCCTTCTACAAACCCACCAGACTATCCGCTCTCCAAGAACCGAGACTTTGTTGTGTTCACTGTCTAAAACAGTGCCTGACGTTATTGGCGATCTATCCTTTGACTAACAACTGAACGAAGACATTCACATTGTAAACTATTTATAGTAAATGCTGCTTCTTAATTTTTCCTGACTGAATGACTCTACTGCATTAAGCACTTGGCTGATATAAACTGCATCTCTTTACTTTTTTACTGCAGGACCTGAAGAGATAGGTCTCTAAATCAAAAGAGTGACTCCCCTCCTACCCGGGGAATAGGAAAACATCAAGGCTTTCCTGCCCTCAGGGATGCTGTAAGGTCTGGCCAGTTTACAACCTACTTTATGGGTCCAATAAACACTCACACTCACACCCTGACTCAAGCATTACAAAGGCAACTCATGTAAACAAAAACATTTGTATCCCCATAATACTTTGAAATTTAAAAAAAAAGAAAGATATCAGCCTTGCCCAAGGCTCATCCTTCTGCTGTGCCTAGAAAGAAAGGTGAAGCAAGCTCAGACTTGGATTGGGGAGGGAGGAGCCAAACTTTGGAAAAGCTGACCGACTGTACTTTTGAAGGATAACATCAAACTGTGGTTTCACATCCTAAGTTATGCCCATCTAAGTTATAAAACTGCTCCCTGGGCCATTTTCAGCAACTCTGTCTCCATTAGGTAAACTCACAAGTCCTTCCCTGGAAAAGACTCCACTCCCTGCAGCTCCTCTAGATTTATAATCTACATCAAGATTTACCATAAAAGTGGTCAAAAGGCCTCTTACTTAGTGCTGCAGTAATGAAGGGCTGCAAATATTGACTCTTGACAAGAGCTCTAAGCTAGGCTGTACTGTCACTAAGACACACTGACAGCTCAGAAAGATGTTAACTATATAAACTTTAAATGTGCCTCTCCAGCTATAATACACTAGAAATTAGAATTCACAATAATCCTATTATGAGTTATATAATCACTTTGTTCTGCACTGTGTGTTAAATGAAGTTAAAGGAAAAACATGATTCACAGGGAGTTTAAAACATACCCCATAGTTTTGTTGCCCAGTTCTTACCTAGTTTAATAGATCTCAAAAGAATGTCCCAGATCCCTCTCAACTTCTAAGAGACCCTGATCTCTCTCATTCCACTCGCCCTTCTAATAGAGCTACTGACATTCACATCCTATTTTCATCCCAAATGTCAATTCCTGGAAGACAATGGCTCTGGCTCCCTCATTTCTGAGGTCCTACAGTCTCTTGGTTAGCCACTAGCAAGTTGTTTTTTGAATGACCTCAACTGTTCTTTCCACTGTCATAGACAATGGAAAGTTAAGTTTGTTTAAATGTATGGCTTTTTAAGAGAAAGCATATGTACATAAAGTAAGAAACACCCATCTAATACATACATAGCAAGAAAAAACAAACCTATCTCATGCAGTTAAAATAGCCTGTGAAGATAAAAAGATTTCTCCAAATTTATTTCTCAGCCAATTTGTCCTTTTCCTAGGACAAAATTTAAAAGGATGTTAATGACCTGTGGATGGTCTTTTATTAATTTACCAATGAAATTAAAGTATTAGTAGACTGCAATTAAATGAAGACTTTTTTTTACCTTGAATTAATGCTGCTATTAGAAATACTGCTGTGTCTTACTAGTTGGTCTGCATGTTACATTACCACCATCTGCTGTTCATCATGATCAATTTTAAAAGTGACTTTATTCTTATTTCTCTTACTGAATCTGCTGTAAATTTAAATATCACACATGCTTGTGACCACTAATTTCAACATGGTATCCTTGGTATCCAACATGGGTAGTATTTCCAAATTTGTGTTCCTTGGTACACTAGTGCTAATAAGAGTGGCCTGGAAAAAAAGAAGGGAATTCAGTGATCAAACAAATTTGGAAAATGCTGCTTTAGAGAGTTATAATTTAGCCCAGCAGATTTAAGGATCTGAAGAGTCCCTCAGTAAAGAAACTAATTTTAACTCTGTGTAATCCAGCATTTCCCCAACTTAATCATGGAATCCCTTTTTATGTATCACCTATTAACATCGTCCAAGACTACCAGTTTTGGTGCTGCTTCTAGGGCTTAACATCAGAGGACAGCGGGCCTATTTTGAATACTCATAGCTCTAAATGTTTTACTATAACAAATGCCTACAAGAAAACTAGATAACTTTATATGATTTCTGCTTATAAGTTATTTGTCACTGGATTTACATGTTTTCGTATATTACTTTCAGGAAATACAGGATGGCAAAACATTATTGTCAATATCGTTTCACAGCAAAGTTATTTCAGAAAGGCCTCAGTAACAAGTTTCCAGCAGTGCTTCTCAAACATCTCCACCAAAACACCCCTACTAGCAAAGAAGAATAAACTTAAACTCCTGGAATGAGATTGACAAAAGCAGAAATCTCATGTTTTATCTTAAAAATGCAAAAATCACATATGTAATGTGGCAAATATTCAGGTTTATCCACTGCAGCAGTGTTTTTAATGACAAAAAATTTAAAGCAACCCAAATGTACATCAACAGGAAGATGGTTAAATAAGTTATACTACGGCCATGACGTGTAAAACAATACAAAGCTGTTTTACTTTTATTTTTTCAGATTAATATGAGGGTACAAACAATTAGGTTACACTGTTTGCATTTGTCAGGTAAAGTCCAAGTTGTAGTTGAGCCCTTCACCCAGGGGGTGTGCTGTACACCCTCGCGTTGTGCCCATTAGGTGAGGGCACCAATCCCCTCCCTTTACCCCCTCCCCCTGCCACTTTATGTTTTTCTCTCATGTGAGTGTCTAGTTTTCCATCTACTAGTTTCATATCAGTATTGACTACATTGAATACTTGCTCTTCTATTCTTGTGACACTTTACTAAGGAGATATTCTATATAAATCTGTTTTTACAAAAGAATGGGAAGTTCTCTATATACTAACATGGAAAGATCTCCAAGACATTTTGACATATGAAAAAAGCAAGAAACAGAAGTGCATAATCTGATACCTTTTAGCAAAAAGTGGGAAAAATAAGAATCTATATTTTAAATCTATATTCTATTGCTTACATACACATAAAGCAACTCTGGAAAGATCTGTAGGAAGCTCTTAACAATGATTACTTTTTGGGACAGAGGATAAAGACTCAGAAAAGGGGGACAAGAATGAGAGGAGACTTTTAGCACTATAATTTTTAAATACTGTTTTGAGCCATATGAATTTATAACCTATTAAAAAATTACATTAAAAACACAAAAATCATGTATATTTTTACTCCATAACATATTCATATTTGTCTTAAGATTTTAAAGAATTATGCATATATTTTCACATCAGTAAAACCAAATCCATATTTAAACTTCTAATTGGTGGGTTACCTGAGACATCATATGTGGTCCAATAAGGTATGGTTAGGCCATTTGAAATTCACACAAACATTTATCCTACATTCCATTTGGGGAACCAACATCAATTTTTTAAAAAGCCTGAAATCTCTACTTAAAAATACCTATCCAACAGTTTTGAGTTTTCATTTACATACTAGGGTTATTTTTAGACATGGTAATGTTAACCCCAGTGTCTCAGGACTCTTCTGCTCAAAATTAGTACAAACTTACTTTGGAAGTAAGCACAGAGAAAATGCCACAGCACTGAAATGGCAGTCCAGAATGTGGAGGGTAACTGAGTTATACGGCTACTCCTCAATGTCAGAGTGTCTGATGGAAAGCCAACTGGTTGGGAGGCATGAAACCCCAAAGGCAAACCTGCTTTATAACCAGGATAACTGTAATCAGAACTCTCCAACTATCTTCTACACATTTTTTAAAGCTTGGTAATTATTTAAAAAAATTGAGCAATCTGGCTGAAGCCAAACAATTTTCTACTATATTTTCTGAATTTAAAAAATTGGGCTTCTTTTGATTATACTTTCATAACACTTTTACTAAAATACTTTCTATAATATATGTGAGAAACATAGCATTTCCTTATGTGAAATGTATGATCCATAAGTAAGTAAAAGACAACTCAGATTCACACGTATTACTCTGATTGAACAAGCAAATGTAGTATGATTAGTGTCAATAAAATGTACTAGAAGTACTTGCATTTTAAGCCCAGAAAAGGTATTTTAAGGGCAAGTTTTGTATCCATGTGTACCTTCTAAGAGTAATTTAATGAACCAACAGTGCCATAAATGTCTTCTACATTCTCTCAAACTGAAATTTTATTTATAAGTGTAAATGAGGCCAGAATTAAGACAGACAGCATGAATAGATGAAGTCAGGCAGCATGATCAGCAGGGAGTCATTTGTCACTGCTTTCTGTGATTCTGATTCCTTCTCAGGAGGCTGTTCTCTGTGGAATCCCTTCAGGAGAAACAAATAGGTAGTGGAGACTGTGAGGACTTAAACTCTGCTGCAATCTCCTGATGATCTGTTGGATATTCATAAGTGACAGAATGATTCCATCCACCTTTAGGTTTTACTTCAGTTGTAATAATGAAGTATGAATAATTGATCACTAGGTAATGAATTATTCAGGTAGGCACACAGTTTCCAAGGAATCCTGGAGAGAGTCTGGTTAATGGCATAATAGGAGTCAGAAGCAGCTCCTGAAGGGACACTCCCACCTTAACCCCACGCTGCAGAGGCAGGGGTCTTTAGTGCCTCTCAGTGTGGGCTTTTCAACAAGGTGCCATATTCATGCCATTTGAATTTTTACAAAGTACTTCTAGTGCCTGTTCAAGTGTGGCTATAAAATACTAAACCCTGGCCTCTTCGTTCATCAAGCCAGGATATTACAAAGTGAGAACAATTTTGGTGCTAAAACTACTGTTGAACTGAAAATTTGTCAAATCAAGATCCACACACATACACATCAACATGTATGTATACATGTGTATACATATGCACAGAGTTTTTATGATTATGCAAGCTAGCAAAGTAATACCAAAGCAAGCTTTATTTGGGAAAATTATCCACTGTTCTCATTTTTCAAAACCTTTTATATATATACTTACCTCTTATTAGTTCAGTACTCAATTCCTTTAAAGATAGTGAGGCTTACTTAAAATTCAATTTCAGATGTGTAAAGTTCAACTCATATTGAACATCCAAATGCTTCACTTCCTAAGTAAACCGCCATGTAAATCACATGTCATTCATCCTTCTTATAATTTTCATTTTTAAAACAATTCTAAAAATAATATAAACTACTTATTAGAATTCAATAATCACTGCACTAAAATATCTTTAAAATGGCAACATAAATTAAAAGCAACTTATCACCAAATTGCAAATCCAATATCATAAAAAGAGGATTGGCTAATCTTGTCCTGAAACCCACAGTTATGTGCATTTGTATGAGACCCATGAGATGAAAATCATAGAAGGGAAGAAATGAAAGGCTGTTGGACCACAAATCTTCCTTAAATTCCCATTGAAATAAAGTAGGTAAAGTTAAGTGATTAGGTTTTAAAGGGTGCCTCCAAATTCAAACTAGTAGGGAAGAGGAAACATCAACCAAACTTGAATTAAATTGCTAAGATACTACTGTATATGGGAGAGGTTCAGAAAATTGACATCCAACACATTTGGATTCAATATTCCAAATTTCACTCTTAGAAAGTTGAAAACCTAGTACCTAGGACAAGATTATCAACTACATTTTGACTTTCCTTTTTCACTTGCCCAATAAAGGTCATGAAAATTTTTATTCTCTGAACTAAAAACAATAAGGTTGATGGGTATGAACCCAAGATTAAAAAGAAATATTCAGCTTAAACTATCAAATTTCACAATGATTAACATTAACAGCTATAATTGCACCCCATTTATAATCTTAACAGTTTTCCTATATCATGCCATAGAGTTTGCATTTCCTAAATACAATTATTAAGGTGTAATTGACATATAATATACTGCACCTATGTAAAATGTATAATTTGATAGATTTTGATATATGTATATGCCCATTGCACCATTTCTGCAATCAACCTAATGAGCATTATCCATCATTCCCAAATGTTTTCTCATGCCCAGGGTTTGCTTTTTGTTAATAACTAAAACTTTGGGTGTGTTTTTCACATAAGTACCTAAATACAGTACTGTTATACTAATAAGTATGTTCTGTAGCATGCCAAAAGTTCATAATTATTCTTTCATACTTCTGAGTATCAGGTAATTGGGCCTATGAAAGCAGCTAAGAAATAAAAA
>CAUYPK010025565.1:0-50113 GCA_963574355.1 Loris lydekkerianus | reverse complement strand
CCCCCCCCCCCCCCCCCCCCCCCCCCCCCCCCCCCCCCCCCCCCCCCCCCCCCCCCCCCCCCCCCCCCCCCCCCCCCCCCCAAGACAGTCTCCTGAGCCTTCTGAAAGTCTTTCCTGCACCGCCTGTAGAGTGATTTCCATAAAGGTCATATCTTTCTCCTTTCCTGGCTTGTAACTTCATTCCATTGTGTCTAAAGCAACACTCTGGATTAGATCTTATAGTTTCTCATTGTCAGCAGATAAGTTGCACACACTTAATATTTAATATGAGAAACTTCCTTTTTGATATTTTAATTTTTTTTATTGTTGGGGATTCATTGATGGGATATTTTAATTTTTTAAACCTAGATTCTACTTTGATTAATTCACATTATTAAAAGATAACATGTGCTTCTTTGCTGAAATAAGGATGTGCCTTTGCGAGTTGTTTGATAGAGTCTGCTTTGAAAAGAGTGATTCACCGCCACTTAGCATATGCACTGATGTGCTTGCAGCAGGGTCCAGTGCCTGAGGATGCTGTAGAGGCCTTGGCTGGTAGCCTGGGGGAAAGGGAAGCAGATCCCGAAGATGGACAACCTGTGACAGATAAAGTCAAGGTAATGGCAACTCAAACATCTCGCCAATCATCCACACACAAATAAAGAAGTCATTTGAGTTTTGTAAATATTTTCCACAACCTGATGGCAGCTTTCTCTGTTATTGTGCATATGCTGTTTAATAAGCGAGCCCCAAGTCAGCACCACTGTTTAGCAGCCGTGGTGGATGGCAGCACATGCCTGGCGGGTGTCTGTGCACCTCCCGCTGCCTGCCTGCCTGCGCGGTGGACATTGCTGAGGGCTCAGGGGACAAGTGGTAGCTGGCTCCTGCTCCTCACAGCTGCCTGTTAGACCAGCAGGCTGTACATGGTGGATGAGCCCATCAAACTAAGATAAGGTCACCGCAGGAGCTATAAATAATATAAAGCCACATGATTATCCACAAACCTAATGATAGGTTTGTTTACCTCAGATTTAGCCACTCAGCAATCCATTTTATGGGAAAACAGATACATTAACACTGAAAATGATATGATTTTCATTCAGGATAAAGCCAAAGAAGAAGACCATGAAAAACTTGGTGAAAAAGAAGAAACAATACCTCCGGATTATAGATTAGAAGAGGTCAAGGTAAGTAGGCTGGAGTATTTTTCTATTTGAATTTAATTTATACTGGAATTTCATGTACATAAAGAAAAGGGACATGGGAATAGACCTGGAATATAAAGATCTTGTTTCTTAATATTTCAAACATCAAATAGTGTGAGTCCACTAATAATCATGTTAGAATACCAGAAATGCAACAAAAACACTCCTGAGTGACCTTTGAATCTTCCTTTTAGTGAAAGAAATCAAATATCTAAGCTACCTAATGTTTTTCCTTCTAACATGTGGTTAGCAAAACCAGAATTATAAAAAACCATGTACAGGTAGGAAAACCAAAATGAGGAACAGTTATTTACTTTATTATCTTTCTTTAATTCAGTTTAATTGATAAATATGTCCACACCCACAGAGGACATGGTGATGTTTTGACACCTATAATGTATAGCAACCAGATGAAGGTAATTACCATGTCCTTCATGTGAAACATTTATCATCTCTCTGTATTGAGAACATTCAGCGTCTTCCTTCCAGCTATTTAAAACTGTAGTAGAACCTCGTAAGTCGACCATCCGAGGAACTGTAACAAACTGGTCAGCATGCAGGGGTGGTCAACAGGAGGAACTAGGCCTGCTGTAGTGATATGTACATGTGGTGCATGCCCGGTCTGTGAAAATGGGGTTAACTGAGGGGGTGATCCATGTAGGGTGGCCAGCTCTGAAGGTTCTGCTATATATATTATTAATTGTAGTCATTCCACAGTGGCTTAGAATTTGTTCCTCCTATCTAGCTATACTTTTGTATACATCAACAAATCTCTCTCCTAACCCTTTCCAGCCTCTCAATCCTCTGTTCTGCTTTTTACTTGTATGAGACTGGCTTTTTGTTAGCTTCCACATAAGCGTGAGAGCACACAGCATTTAACCTTCTGTACGTGGCTTATTTTACTTAACATAATGTCCTTCACTTCCATCCATGTTGCTGCAAATGACAGCATTTCATTCTTTTTTACGGATGGATAACATTTCATTGTGTGTTCGTGCCACACATTTTTTATCCATTTGTCTGTTGTACACCTTGGTTGATTCTGCGTCTCGGCTGTCATGAATATTGCTGCAGTAAGTAACGGGTATCTCTGTGATCTGCTGATTCCCTTTCTTTTGTATAAATACCCCGTAGTGGGATAGCTGGATCTTATGGTGGCTCTGTTTGCAGTTTTCTGAGGAACCTCCACACTGTTCTCTGTAGTGGCTGCACAAATTTACATCCCCATTAACAGGGTAGAAGAGTTCCCTTTTCTCTGCATCCTTCCAGCATTTTTTATTTTTTGTCTTTTAAAATAGCCATGCTAACTAAGGTGAGATGGTGTCTCACTGGGGCTTTGATTGGTATTTCTCTGATGATTGATGATGAGCATTTGTTTATATGTTCATTGGCCATTTGTAGTCTTCTTTTGAGAAATGTCTATTCAGATCATTTGCCTGTTTTTTAATTGTTTTGTTTTTTTGCTGTTAAGATGTTTGAGTCCCTTTTATATGGTCGATATTAATCCCCTGTCAGATGAGTACTTTACAATTATCTTCTCCCATTCTGTGGGTTGTCTTTTCATTCTGTTCACTGTTTCCTTTGCTAGGCAGAAACTTTTTAGTTTGATATAATCTCATTTGTTTACTTTTGCTTTTGCTACCTGTACTTTTGAGATCTTAACCAAAATCCTGAAGCATTTCATGGTTTTTTTTTTTTAAGTAGTTTATTTATAGTTTAGGGTCTTACATTTAGGTCTTTGGTAAAAGTTGAGTTGACTTTCATGTAGGGGGGTCTGGTTTCATTTTTCCACAGATGGATATCCAGTCTTCCCACACCATTCATTGAGAGACTAGAGGAGCAATTTTTTTCTATGTGGAAAAATGTGCAGCTCTTAGATGTAAGTTAGAAAAGTAAGAGAGGGAATTTAACATTGAGTACAGTGCTAGGTTAGTCTCTTTCCTCTACTTTGAAGGTTGTATAGGAGAAGTAATAGGGGAAGAACACCCTGCTATGAATCATCGCACAGACAAAAAGAATATTCCTCTAAACTTCATCAACAAGTCCAGAAAATCAAAACCATGCTCTTTACTCGTGTCCGTGCAGTGGCCCATTTTTATGACGAGCACAGGAACTGTCCTGCACTCTCCCTGATTGAAAGTTTATTGTCCTGGGCATCTTTATTCTTCCTTTCTGCATTGCACAATTCATTTGAAACCCTGGCACTTCTATTAATTTGAATTTGTTTATATGTTGCTTTGCAAAGTTGTTAGTGAGCAGCTTTTAAAAATTTTCTAATATTTTTATTGGCACTAGTGAGCATCTTAAGGGCACTAGTCTCTACGTGTCCAGTAGAGACTAGTCAAGTATAGATTACTCTCCATGGAAATGACTGGGTAACCACAGTTATCCTCTCCGTTTGCTAAACTGTAGTAGTAGTGTTTAAGAAAATAGGTGCTCAACTTTCCCTGACCACTTCATTCTGTCTCACCCTCCTCTGAGCTCAGGTCATCTCACACACTATTAGTTGCCTAATGCCATGTTCGAGGTGCTGGCTCCATCTCTTACCTAAACCCTGTGTTGCTACTCATCAGGTATGCTCACCTCAGGTCTCTCTAGGGAGATTCAGCTCCTGAGGGGAGGCCATAAGCCTCCCCTTTCCAGATACATGATGATGCAGTAACAGAAAATTGACTTCAATTTGAGTGTAGAGCAAAAGTGCTCCCATACATCACTGGGGAAATTTGCTGCCTTTGCAACTAAAGGGTGGTGGGAACGGGCCCTAGTTCTGCTTTCCCTCCTAGCTGGAGTAGGGTCCGAATGCACAGGGGAACCGTGGAGAAGATGGAGTGAACACAGGAGTTCATGTCACTGATGGGGGAAGCACGGGGTCCAGGCTGAGCGTCCCTTCTGCTTGGGGCCAGAAGTGTTTCAGATGTCAGGTATTTTTGGATTTTGAGATATTTGCATTATACTTGCTGAGACTCTCTAATCCAAAAATCTACAACACTCCAATGAGCATTTCCTTTGAGGGCCATGTTAGTGCTCAAAAAGTTCCAGAATTTGGAGCATTTGGATTTCAGATTTTGAGATTAGGGATGTGTAACTTGTACCTCTAAACCATTGCACCTCACATTAAAAAAAATAAAATAAAATAAAATAAAATAAAATAAAAAACAGCCTTAGCCAGTTTTTAGGAGAAATATTCACACATATACCCTCTGTGTGCTTATTTTTGCATATGTGGGTATATGAGATTTACTGTTAACTTATATGTCTTATTTTATTAAAGAGTCCCAAATGTTTTATCAATTGTGTCTTATCACTTAAAAGTGGCACTTAGAACGTTTAAAGCTTGACATAATCTGAGCCATAAATTTCAGGGTAGCTTGGGGGCAGGGGCTTTGACCGTGCTGCTCCCTGTCGTGTTCCCCGTACTTAGGGCTTGGTTGCAGGCCATCACGTTAGTTGGGTGTGTGGCTTGTAAAGTTAACCAGTGTTTTCTAAGCAACCTCTGAAAAGCTCCTGCCCGGGCAGGTAAGGAGCTCATCTCATGCTGTCCCTCAGACCCTGGTCACAGCACAGATGCCACATGACATTGACTATTCACCTTTCTCCAGCACTAATCTCTGGGCTTCTGAGGTCATGCCCCAGGCCTGGTCCGGTGTGCCGCCCCAGTGCCTTGGGAATGCCTGGTGCTTATGAGGTGATTCTTGTTGACATGAACTAATTAGAGCATATTCTCTCATGAGAATCTGTTTCCTGAAATAATAAATCTAATTTAAGATGTACAACAGCAGGTATAACCTGTCAGCTCCTTGTAATAGGATTCATACATTGGGTGGAATGTGAAATGATTCAGTGTCATATTTTTACCACCCCCAAACAGGATGAAGATGGAAAACCACTCCTGCCCACAGAGCTCAAGGAGCAGCTTCCGGTAAGCAAGCTGTTTTTCTCTGAGTGTACCCTTTCCCTTTTGGTCCTGATTGTTAATTTAGGAAGGACATGCTTTCCCCATATTGAATTGATCAGCATGTCAATAGTGGCATATTTTGAAGAGGAGACAAATGACAGTGGTGTTTGTTGGTCCCTTTCCGGGTTCTTACAGCCGCTGAGGGAAGACTTCCTTCTTGATGCTTTGTCTGAGGACTTCTCCGGTCCCCTGAATGCTTCATCTCTTGTAAGTATGAAACTCTTGGTTTTATTTCTTTACTTTTAGAGTAAATAAACTAGAAAAATAAATGGAAACTTGTGACTTAGAATCTGACTTGGGACCTGAGGAAACTCACAAAATTAATAGCCCTCTGTCTGCTGTAGCCATTCCAAATGTGTTGCACCATAAAATAAAGTCCCAACACAGTGGGTGTTCTCAGCAGTCTACCTGGTTGGAACAGTCAGCACATGTCACATGTCCCTGTGAAGAGAAAATTTAAATTTGAGTTTATCCTAAATTACTTCTCAGGCTACTTTACCTGCTATTTCTACAATTTATCATTTCCCAAATTGCCTCCTAAGAAAACTTAGTTTCATGTGTGATAGTCTCTCAAAGGGAATTCTATTACTAGAAAGTTTGGACAGTACTGGGTAATGTTAAGCAGACTTCTCTACTGTAGGATTTTTAGGGCCTTTTATATACAAATGTATATTGTAAGTCGTTAGATTTCCCAGACATACACAACTGCAGAACCTTTTCATGTGGGATCTGAGTTATGTGTTTACAGGTGACCCAGTTTCTAAGCCACTGAATGTTTTGTTGGCAGTCAGTTGGAAAAGAAATTAACAGAGTCCTACTTGGGCAATGTCACAGAAAATATATTTGTATCAGAATATAAATACCAAGTTGTATACAATGTATACATTTTTGTTATAACTGGTTAATGTTACCTGTGTGTTATATGTACATTATATTATGTATACTTGGAGGGCCTCTTGTAATTGTAGAAGTCAAACATCACTTGTATTAATCTTTTGTTATCACTATATATTATTATAATTTTAATACAGTTTTTCCTTTCTTAAGATGTGTATGCATTTTTCTGGTACCCTCTATATATTTATAGACAGAATGAGTGACAAGTAGAAGAAATAGTTGGAGTTGCCAGAAGCTGTTACTCTTGCTGAAGTATAAATCCTTCCCAGAAGGGCTTACTAAAGTATGCTCCTCACTCCTATAAAAAGCACCACACTGTTCATTCACCCCATTCCATGACCTCCCTCCCATCTCCCATGTAAGCAGAGCTTATCACACAGGCTGTCCAGCCCAACCTAGAGAGTGGAAGTCCTGGGAGGAGTGTCAGGTGAGCAGTGCCCAGTGGTGTGGAGTCAGGCCATGGCAGGGACACAGGACGTCGAGCACAGTATGGGCAGCAAGGCTTAATACCTCCCACCCTGTCATTTTTCTTTTTTATTAAATCATAGCTGTGTACATTAATGCATCTATGGGGTACCATGTGCTGGTTCTATATACAATTTGAATACTTACATCAAACTGGTTAACATAGCCTTCACCGCACTTTCTTAATTATTGTGTTAAGACATTAATATTTTACACGTAGTAGATTTGACATGTACCCTTGTAAAATGTACCATAAGTGTGGTCGAAACCAGTAGTTAGGATTTCTTCCTCTTAGAAACACAAAAGATTTAGAAAAAGTAACAATGAATTTAGATGCACCCCATGCACCTACTCAAAGGTGTACAACAGTGGAATAATTAGATCAGGCAACATTTATTTTTACTCATGGGAAATTAACAATCTAGCAAAGAAAAATTATATTAGTGTCAACAATATAATTAGTAAAGTAGGAAAGAAATTATGATAAGAAGCAAATAGTAAAAATAGAAAATTATTTGGGGAAATATCCCATGAACTTTGGAGAGAAAAATATCACATACTGCCTCATAATTAATTTTCAAATATTTAAAGAGTAGGTACTGTAATACCATATCATGTTTTTTAATCATAATAAAATAGAACAGAAATTATATTTTAAAAGAAAACATTTTAAATATCCCCCTAAAAATTCTGAAATCAAGTTCACAATAGGCTATTCAGCCCGGCATGGTGGCTCATGCCTGTGATCTTACCCCTCTGGCAGAAGGCGGCAGCAGGTGGATTGCTTGAGCTCAGGAGTTCCAGACCAGCCTGAGCAATAGAGACCCTGTCTTTACTGAAAATAAGCAAACTGAGGCAAAAGGATCACTTGAGCCCAAGAGTTTGAGGTTGCTGTGAAGTATAATGCCATGGCACTCTACATTAGAAGGTGACTGAGTGGGACTCTGTCTCCAAAAAAAAAAAAAAAAAAAAAAATTGGCTATTTAAAAAAAAATCCAGGCTAAGACGTTGTAAGTAAAAATATTTGAGAAGCAGCCAAAGCAGTATTCATAAGATAGATTTATTGTCATAAATACTTTCATCGATAATAGGCAAACATAATAAACCAAAAGTTTATTGAATTTTAAATTTAGATTTCTAAAAGCTATAATGTAATAACTACCCAAAAGAAAGTAGAAATAAATGTTAATAGCAGGAGGTAAAAATATCAGCATTACATTTAACTGGTTAATAGCTGATAGTTGGTTTTGTGACATAACACTTTATAAAATGCTGGCAAATGTAAAAGAAAAACCTTTATAGATAAAATACAATTAAATTTCAAAATGAGAATAATATAAAAGAAATCATCAAAGTGTTGATAGTTCAGAGCCAATAATCAGTTGATTTTTATGCATGTCTAAAAATGTCTTTTATGTCTATGGATGTCTTTATAAAATACTAGCAGAGAAAGATAGAGAAAATCTTACTAAAAATAAAATTGAAGAAAACATTAGAAAATACAATGCAAGAAGAGCACAATTAAATTATTCTCTGTGTACACAAATTTTCTAAGATGTTTTTAAATAAAAATATAAAACAGTACAGTTGGCAGAACCTAAAGAAAAGAAAGACTAATGAAGAGATTACAGCTGTTCTCAATGTTTCTTTCCCCTAAAAGTTTAAATAGATTGACACTCAGGTATAATTGTTACAGAGCATAAATATGCTGTGAAAAAGATGGTATCCTACGTACCATCTTTTTTAACTTTGTAAAAAAGATTACAAAGTTAATCTTTTTTATTTTTATTTTTTTTGCATTTTGGGGGTGGGCTGGGTTTGAACCCGCTACCTCCAGTATATGGGGCTGGTGCCCTACTCCTTTGAGCTACAGGCACCGCCCCTACAAAGCTAATCTTAAAACTTGATGAATATAATAATGTCATCTAAAGTTACTTAAATCTATAGATGTCAAAATTACTAAGATAGAATATAACACATTTAAGCATTTATTTGCCATTATTATTAACATTCAGTAGCAGGAAATTGCCAATATAATGTAGAAGTTTTCCATATAAAAGATATATTTGAAATTTACATACATTTATGCTATAAATAAAAATCTTTAGGTGGTGCCTGTGGCTCAGTGAGTAGGGCCCTGGCCCCATATACCGAGGGTGGCAGGTTCAAACTGGCCCTGGCCAAACTGCAACAAAAAATAGCAGGGTGTTGCAGCAAGTGCCTGTAGTCCCTGCTACTTGGGAGGCGGAGGCAAGAGAATCACCTAAGCCCAGGAACTGGAGGTTGTGGTGAGCTGTGTGATGCCACGGCACTCTACCGAGGGTGATAAAGTAAGACTGTCTCTACAAAAAAAAAAAAAAAAAAATTCTTTAAAATTAGGCAACTCCTTAATGTGTTAAAGAGTATTTATTTTTAAGAATAAAATATTCAATATACTTAAAATAAGAAACTATGAAAAGTTTATTGTCACTTAATGTTGCATGGATGAATCATTAACACATAAAAAGGAAATAAAAAAATTTAAAAGAAGCACTTTTACATATTTTTAGATATCACTATTTGTAGATAACATTTTGTGTGCTATGTATATTATTAACAACAGATTAGAACATATAATTAACGAGATATAAGACCTATGTAAAGAAAACTTCAAAAGGAGAAATAATTAGAAAAATAAAGACACAAATTGAAATTCACACATTGAGACAGTTCAAATGTATCATAGAAAGAATGATGGCAAGTCTCTCAAGTCATTTTATAAGGTAAATTTTTAATTAAAAATGGACTTGCTGGAACTCAAAATTATTTAAAAATACACTTGATAGGCTCGGCGCCTGTAGCTCAAACAGCTAAGGCACCAGCCACATACACCAGAGCTGGCGGGTTCAAATCAGCCCAGACCTGCCAAACAACAACAACTACACCTAAAAAATAGCCGGGCATTGTGGCGGGTGCCTGTAGTCCCAACTGCTTGGGAGGCTGAGACAAGACAATTGCTTAAGCCCAGGAGTTGGAGGCACTCTACCCAGGGTGACAGCTTGAGGCTCTGTCTCAAAAGAAAAAGAAAAAGAAAAACAAACAAACAAACAAAAACATATATATAATATATATACACACACTTGATAATATTCAAGTATTTTTCAGCATTTTTAGGACAGATTAATTCATCTAAACACTAGGTTATGTTATGTAGTCATAAAAAATAGAACATACAGTGTGAAGCAAAACATTGATAAATGGATGTAAATGAAGATTTAGTCTTTTTAAAATGAGAAGAAATTACTTTTGTGGCATCTCAGATTAATTCAGTGATAATGTAAATAGATGCAACTTTGTAAAGCAAATTGCTAGACTGTGGGTTATTCCATACTTAGTATTAAAAGGCTTAACTAATGAATCAGTACAATTTTCTGGTTAAGAAGACAACACAAATGTTTTATTATGTTACTCTTTTCATTTGACAGTTGTAATAGAATCATAAATGTTGTATATCGTGTTGAAGTCTCTTTCTGAAAATTGGTATCTCTTTAATGCTCTTTTCCCTACCTTTTGGTTAAATTTGCTGTTTTTTTCCCCCTCAAATTGAAGTACCCATAATTGGAGTAACCAAAGAGTTCTGGATTTGTTTTTGGTTTTTCATCAAGAGTTATACCTAATTTTTTAACAAGTTAAAGGAAATATTTAAATATGAAGTAAATATGAAATATTTTAAGTTACTTCAGAAAGGTTCTAGAATAACATTAACATTGACAAAAAAATAATAATAAAATTGAAACTTCATACTGTGTGACATACATAATATGTAAGTAACAATAGCACAATGGCTATTTTATGCCTATATTAGCAGAAATAAAAAATTTGTGATGAAAATTTAATTCTGATTAGCAAGTCCATGAGTCATTGCTTTTAGCAATATAATTCCTAGCAACTTTTGAGAGGGTAGTTTGACAGAATATAGCCAATATCATAAAAATACCCACTTCAAAAACTTTCTCAAAGCAATTTTTTAAAAAGCTTAAGAACTTTAACCTAAATGTACAGTAGGAAATGTGTAAACAAACTGTGGAACTCTATTGGACAATATTAATAAATAAATATAACTATGAAATAGAAACAGGAAATTATATAAAACTATAGAGAAGGAAGTAAAATAAAAATTGCTTTTAGGATTATATGTTACTGTGTGAATATTTGGATCCAGAGTAGACCATGATGAAGCTATTGTAAGTGTTACATTTAAATGATGGCATTGTGGGCATGCACAATTTTATACACAACATATTGCTGATAAATTTTTTTTTTTTACTAAAAGAAATTTGAAGATGCTAAACTTTCTGCTGTCATCTCTGAAGTGGTTTCCCAAACCCCAGGTTCAACCACTCACTCTGGAGCCCCACTCTCTGATACGTCGGTAAGCAACCTATTTTATGCCAAATAAATACTTGCTTCTGCAACATCAAGGAAAGAAAACAGAGCACCTGCTGGCTGGGTGAGATGGCTCACATCTGTGATCCCAGCTCTCTGGAAGGCTGAGGGAGGTGGGCTGCTTGAGCTCAGGAGTTTGAGACCATCCTAAGCAAGAGAAAGACCCTGGATCTACTAAAAATAGAAAAACTAGTTAGGCATGGTGGGGGGCACCTATGGTCGCAGCTACATGAAAGGCTGAGACAAGAGGATCATTTGAGCCCAGGAGTTTGAGGTTGCTGTGAGCTATGATTCCACAGCACTCTACTAGGGGGGATAAAGTGAAACTGTCTCAAAAACACACACATACACAGAGCAAATGAAAATAGACTAAATTATTAGGAAAATTAGGCATCTTCTGTAAGAGCTAAGAGAGAGAGTAGGGAGAGAGTGGAGAATAACTTTGAAATGATTAAGTGAAACAATATATGTGAAAGTATTTTACACTGCTGAGGTGTTTAATATTATTGTAACTTTATTATTATAGAATTGAAAGTACAGTAATGTGCATTGTGTCTATATCTGAATTATTAGATTTGAAAAATTCTTTAGCTCTCCTAATTACTGATTTTCCTCCTTTATATTTTTCCTAATGCATACTGTAATTTACCTATTATTTGATCTCAAGTTTATTTTATGAACTTAACTCTGAGCTTCTCAAAACCAAAATTTTTTACAAACATCTCACAGAACTGTTTTCCTCCCATTCACACCAGTAAAAATTTGTCATTTTCATACTGTCAATAGGAAAACTTCAGCATCTATATTATTTTAATTATATACAGGTTTTGAGGCAAGGCGGTGGGACCAAAGCTTTTCCAGACTTCCTTGATTAATTACTCGTGTATTACCAAATTCACATTACAGAGGAGACCATAGCATATCAAGAGATAAAGGGTTTGCCTTCAGACAGATAAATATACCCCTCCTTTGGTTGAAAACATCCTGAAGGAGATGAAGTAGCTTTAATGAAGTCAGCTATGTTTCCATTCCTTTTGATGTAGCATCAAAGCTTACTCAGTGCTGTAGTCTGAGACTCTGAAGAATTTTCATCCATTTAAGTCAACCCCAGGATCATCTGAAAATATCCAGAGCCATAGGTGACAAAGCGCAGACTGTGCTATATGTCGCTCCCCCATTAGCGATTATAATCCTAGGCTCTAGGATTACACCTGAAACTGGTAAAATGCTGTGTGTGTGAGAGAGAGAGCGAGAGAGAGAGGGAGGGAGCACAAGAGCATGTCCATAGTGATGAAAGTGCCTATGCAACAGAAAGGAGGACTCACTGACACCCCAAGCTGCCATTCACGCTTCAGTTCTTAACACTCAGCCCAGAGGGTCTGCCTGATTGAGGCTATTAGTGAACAGTAGCTATCAAAAAGCTTTTGCCTTTAACAAGTAGGTTTTAGAAAGACACTTCTCTCATGTTTTCTATCCAGAATGTTTTCTATCAGGCAGTGTTTCAATTACTACTTTATTTGAACTTATCACTAAAACTTAGTATGAAACTCAATTTAGCTAAACAAACTTTGGGAATCAGAGTCAGCTAAGCCATTGTGACTTGTGGAGTTTCCTTTGATGGGGATGTTAGACTGTCACCATCAGTGTTACGTGCACTGAAGGCACCAAAGATACATTTTCCTTTTTCTTTATACCTCACAGAAACCTCAAACTCCTAGATTCAAGCGATCCTCCTACTTCAGCCTCCCAAGTAGATGGGACTATAGGCACCCACCACAATGCCTAGCTAGTTTTTCTATTTTTACTAGAGATAGGGTCTTGTTCTTGCTCAGCTGGTCTCAAACTCTGGAGCTCAAGTAAGCCACCTGCCTCAGCCTCCCAGAGCACGAGGATTACAAGCGAGAGCCTCCACACCTGGCTTTTTAGACATATTTTCAAATAGCTGTATAATAAAATCACCCCAACAGGGAAACCTGCTTCAGAAAGAAATGGATGATCCTGGATATGACTGATCATGACAGGGAAAAACCGTGGGTTGCCTTCACTTTTTTTTTTTTTTCCCTTCACTTTTTAAGAGTGTGTCTTCAAGCAGTTGACTTAGTGTCCCTAAGCTCACTTTCTACCTCCAGAAAAACCCTGCTTAGTTTACTCAGGGCCACTTGGCATCAAATAAAACTGGGTAGTGTATACAAACACTCAGAAAATCAACCAGAATGCTCTCCACAGGGCAGGAAAGAGCTCAGTATGGCATCCTATAGGCTAAAAGCCTATATGCTCTGTGCCCAAGCTGCCTGAGAAAAGCAGTTTTGACTTCTTGCTGACCAAGGTTTTGTTGTGGGCCTGGCTGCCTCAGTAAACAAATTTGTTAAACCTGAGGCTTGGACGTAAAAGCCCAACCTCAGTGACACAACTATGTGGCTGTTAAGCCTGGGGGATTTGGAGCAGAAAACTCCACTCCCAGAGGCTGATGCATGCAAGTCATGTAATCAATAAGCTGAATGGCCTCCAGACTATGGTTAAGCAAGATAATAAGTTTCTGCTTCCCACGTCATTATGGGTTTCTAGAGATCCAAAACACAATCTACTCTTTGTGGTCTTGTGACTTACCGGCTCACAAGCAAAGCAGCTGACGTATGTTTCATGTGATAGTTATTTTAAGATTAGAAAAATGTATATCAGTCACCAAATGTATAGCAGGCACCAAGAAAAGGTTAATTTAATTTTACAGTATGTTTTGTAAAGTTATTGTGTGATTATAGAATAACAGTGCGTACTTGACTAGCTGGCTATTTAAGCTGGCTGGAAATAAAGAATATCGCTACTTGCCCCTATGAGCTTGTAGCCGTTTCTTGCTGTCATACCATTTCAGTAGCGGGCTTACACTGTGACGACAGCCAGTCCGCAATCCCTTACGTAACACATCCTGTCCAGTGTAGATATTAAACACATTTCACTTGAATTCATATAGAGATTGAAGTTAATATTTGGAATGCACTATATTGAAAAATATTTTGGACAAAACTGCTCATGACTTTGCTGTACTAATATTGATGTACAAGTTATTAAATGCTAACATACAAGTTTTAAGTGTCTTTCAGTCACTTTTCAGAAACTTTGGATAAAGACACTATTGTTATTTATGTTTCATAGCTGAGGAAATTGAGGCTCAGAGAGATTAAATACCTTACATGAATCATATAGCAAATAACTGTTAGAACAGAGAAGCTCTTTAGTTACCCCAATATTGTTCTGGTGGCCATTTTTCCCCATGTAATCCTAGCTCCCACTCACTTCTGCAGTTTACCTTCCATGAGCTTCCTGAGGGTAGAGAGAGAGAGGTTCCCCACCAGTTCAGAAATTCTCTCAAGTCTTCTGACGGCCCCACGCCCAGCTCCCACTCACTTCTGCAGTTTACCTTATGCTGTCATGCCCTTCCTTGTCTCTGTGCTTTGTGCTCTGGGAAGTCCTGAGGGGCAGTGCTGGGCTCCGCGGCCCCTACCGTGTGTGCTTTGTCAGGCTGACGTGGCCTTCAGGACCTGGACTCAGAGTGCACCCTCAAAACAAAGGAGCACTCACCCTGTATTGCAGAATCCAGCTTCCGAGCCATCTGATGGCATCTGTGCATGCCATTTTCACATCTGTTTTCTGATTATTTAAACATTCTAATGAAAGGCATATAATTGGTCCATTTATTTCTAGACCCTCTAAGTGACCTCTAGTCACCTGCTGGGGTAAGGCCCCGACATTGTCACTAAGACTCTTTAAGCTGGTAAGACCTTCACCAGAGAAGGCAGGGTGGGTGGGAGGTGTTGGATTCCAACCCTGGGAGGATGACAGGTGTGCTGCTCCTCCCCAGTCTCCCACTCTCAGCCTTCTCCTCTCTGGCACTGTCCCCAGATGTCTTTCTCCTCCAAGGAAACAAGACCTGCCCTGAAAAAATGGGGTTCCTAGGCTGGTTTGCCTCTGATACAGTTTGGCTAACCAGTGACTTATTCAGAATTATTTGCCATTTTTTTCTAGTTTTATATACAATTTGAAATATTTTCATCAAACTGGTTAACATAGCCTTCCTGGCATTTTCTTATCGTGTTAAGACATTTATATTCTACACTTAGTAAGTTTCAAAGGTTCCCTTGTAAGATGCACCAGTAGATGTGGTCCCACCAATTATGAATTCTTTGCTTTTTAGCAGAGTGACAAAGAACTTGATGATGCCTTGAATAAACTCTCTGACAGTCTAGGACAGAGGCAGCCTGACCCTGATGAGAACAAACCAATGGAGGATAAAGTGAAGGTAGGAAACATCCATTAATAAGTAAAATTTTAATCCTTTGGTCTTGATTCTATCACTGTTATAGGAATATTGATGTGAACATAACCTATGTTTAAAAAATGAAATTATAATGATGTAGGAAGATAAATCTGAATTCTACTGGAGGGGAAGTCCTTGAACCCATGAGAAAGAGACCGGTGGAGCCTCTTGGGGGTGGGGACACTGGGAGGCAGGTGTAGCTCATTCAGTGGCAGGGGTTTGCTCACCAGCAACACAAGCGCCCACTCAGGTCAGTTGCTGTCCTCGTCTTCGTCCTTCCGGTTTGTTGCAAATGGGCAAAGTTGTAAACTTGGTCCTCTAAATTCCAAGATTCAATGGTGCTATTTTCTTATTTGAAAAGTGAAACTATTACATTAAAAAAAAATACAAAGGTATTTTTTACCTGTGGATTGTATCTCCTAACATAGTTCTTGAGGATAATTATGTAACCAATTATTTCAAGTCCAAATACAGAGAGAAATTTCACAGATAATGGGCTGACACATGGAAGCACATGCATTTACATTTTTTCACCAAATAGTAGTCTGTTGAAGTCATCTGTGTTGTTCTGTTTCTTAAAAAACAAAACCAGACTATATATTTTGCCTCACAAATGTATACTAAATGTTGACTACAGAATATTAGAATGTATAAAATCTTCTAAGTGAAAGAAGAAATGAATGTTAATTAATTTGCTCACTGTTAACAGGAAAAACCTAAAGCCGAGCACAGAGACAAGCTTGGAGAGCGAGACGATACCCTCCCTCCCGACTACAGACACCTCCTGGACGGTGACGGGAAGGTAAGCGGAAGCAAAGCCCAGGTCACAGGTGCTAGGAAGCTTTTGAAATTTAAGCCTCCCTGGAAATAAAGAGAAGTATATTCTTTTACAAGAGTATAAAAACACGTAACTGACTGCTATTAAATGTCCCCCCAGAGCTGGATGAGCAGGCTGTCTAGAATTCTGTAAATATTAATTTGAGCTAATATCATTTAATATTCACACACTGGGCTCTGTGATGTGAACAGGGATAAATAATGTTCAGTCACTGATGCTTAAGAGTGATTCAAGAGATACACACAGACGGATTCTCTTTTTAAGAAAAGGCTATAAAAATGACCAGGGCAATGGAATTTCAAAGGAAGAAGCCTCGGTGTACGGACAGCAGAAAAGGAGCTAGTTGGAATAATTAATCAGACAAATAAATAAGGTGGCTCCAAGGCTTGGGGTCTCCCTCTGTTGTACATCACCTCTAATACTCCTGAAAGTGAGGGCAGGCAAAGCAATAACTATCAACTGCACGTCCTGTTTCTGCCCAAAAGTCCCTGGCTTTTGTCTCCAACATGGAAGCCAGTTCTTTTTAGGTCAGCCCAGCCTTCCTCCCTCCCCTACCCTGCTTCCTATTCAGCACCAAGCTACTTACGAGTCCATTTGATGGTAAGTAACCCTTCCCAGCCCTGTCCATCAAATCAAAACAAGGAAGACCAAGTTCCGTCCTTCTTTCTCTGTACTGATTCTCTTGGCGGGACACCACCAGCCCCTTATTGGGCATCAGCCCTCCTCACCCCTGCCAGCCGTTCTGTACCCTGCCTGAGTCCTCCCCACTAAGGTAGCATCACCTCATCTGATTGTATTGGTTGGGTAATGTGGTACTTAGTGCCCTTGCTTTTGAGGACGGGACAATCCCTGATGAGTTTCAGAGTGCAGTGAGCTATGGTAAATAGACTTAAGACACAATTAACTTTTTATGACATTTTGTGAATTATAAAGGAGAGCAAAACGTGGCAGGAAGTTCCTAAAAAGTGTTTCTTTCATTCCCAGGGCCATACTCTTTCTTAAATTTCTCCCAAGTCTACTAAGATGGTTTTAAGGGTAGGAATTAAGCACCACTGGTGGAGAGATAATAGGACCCAGGCTCATCAGCTATTGCAAATCTGGACTCTAATATGTCCAAGGCAAGTCACTGGACAGTAGATCCTGAATATACTGACTAAGCTTGAGTAAATCTTTACAAACATTCCTGTAATCAAAAATCTGCCCTGTTTTTAAGGACAAACCTGCGAAGCCACCTACAAATAGATCACAGGAGTCAAAGGTAATTACCATAGTGACATGTTCCCATGTTTAAAAGCTTATTTTAGCTATAGCTGTATTTTGCATTTTAAAAATTGATCAACACTTATGTGTACATGTGTAAGTTATGCTTATGGGAAATCAAGCAGGCGGGGGGCGGAGGGGATGGGTAAGTCCATACCTGACGGTATAGTGCACATGATCTGGGTGATGGGCATACTTGTAAATTTGACTCAAATGGTAAAAAAGTGATGTATATAACCAAAACTTCTGCAGCCTTGTAATATTCTGAAAAAAAAAAAATCCTAAATTTATTGGATGCCTGCCCTGAGCTTGGTCGTATAATAAGCATCTGTTATTTACCTCAAAGTCAGACTCACAAAGGCCCTTTCAGACAGGCAGTGCCATTTTCCAGATGAGAAAACTGAGACTCAGAGAACACTAAGCAACTTATGTTAAACAGTAGAAGAAAATAAAGCTGTCAAGATTTCGTGGTTTATTTATTTATTTATTTAAAGACAGAGTCTCACTCTGTCCCCCTGGGTAGAGTGCTGTGGCAGCACAGCTCACAGCAACCTCAAACTCTCGGGTTCAAGTGATCCTCTTGCCTCAGCCTCCTGAGTAGATAGAACTATAGGCCCCCATCACACCTGGCTAATTTTTTCATTCTTGGTAGAGATGGTGTCTTGCTCTGGCTCAGGCTGGTCTTGAACTCCTGAGGTCAGGCAGTCCACCCACCTTGGCCTCCCAGAGTGCTGGGATTATAGGCATGAACCACCATGTCTGGGCTAAGATTTCATGTTTTAATATCTCTTTTACAATACATTGTTAATAGTAAAAAAGAGAAAAAAGTCAGCAAGTTCTTTTTCATAAAGAACTTTTATTTTTTAAGTGATGTGGGGAAATGTCTATTCAATGCTTCTTCCCTGACCGTTATTTCTGTTAATATCTCAGAAACCTGCAGGTGACCGAGACCCCACTGATGCCCTCTCAGGAGACTTTGACAGCTGTCCCTCAACTACAGAAACCTCACAGAACACAGCAAAGGTACTATGCTTTTTCATATTGATTTTCTTTGGAATATGTGTGTAGGTGGGTCCATATATATAATTGTTAAATTATAGAACGAATCAAATGCTACCACATAGAAAACCTGAAAATAGAGAAAAACAAAAACATCTATGCTTCTGCTACCCCCCCAAAAAACACTGTAATTTGGTGTATTTCCTTTGCCTTTTCCATATGTATGTTTTACATAATTCTATTTGCAGTCCGTTTATAGAACATTGCATATTTCATAAATGTTTTCCATGTTGCTTTATAGTTTCCATAGCCGCCATCATTTTTTGTTGGCACACTATGTGGTTGCGGGACAGGAATGCTGTGTCTGTGGTTGTGTAAAGTGAGAGCAGTGGCCGACTATATCAGGCCCTATCGTGCCGCCATCATTTTTTGTTGGCACACTATGTGGTTGCAGGACAGGAATGCTGTGTCTGTGGTTGTGTAAAGTGAGAGCAGTGGCTGACTGTATCAGGCCCTATCATGCTCACCTGCACTGTGAAGTTTCCTCCCCTTTTCTGCCTGGCCCCATTGGTTGGCTGTTCTTCATTCCTAGGGTGCAGCTCAGGCGTCAGCTCCTTTAGGAAGACTGACTTGCGTTGCTCCTCCCTGCCCAGGCCCAAGTTACAGGCCTCTCTTCATGCCCTCCCTGCGTTCTGGTTGCTTGTCAGCGTAGTGAGTCACAGCACGCAGCTGTGCACCCACACGGCAGTGAGGTGTCCTTCACCTGTGTGCTCAGCAGTAGCAAACCATTAGTGTTTAGCAGGTGCTCAAAACATGTTATTAAAAGTTAGTGAAAAACTACCGTGCAAAGGACACTAGATCACGGTTCTTTATGGGTAAGTAGTACTCTATGCTAGCAGCCTGAATGAATCTGGAGACCATTCTTCTGAGTGAAGTGTTGCAAGAATGGAAAAACAAACATTACATGTCCCCAGTATTAAACTGGATCTAGTTGATCAACACTTACACGCACATGCAGAAGTTAAACTCAACAGGAATCAAGTAGCTGGGAGGAGGGAGGAGAAAAGGTTGGGTTAATTCACACCTAATGGGTACAATGCACACATTCTAAGGTGAAGAGCACACTTACATCTTTGACCTGAAAGGTACAAAAGCAAATTATGTAACCAAACCATGTGTACCCTTGTAATATTCTGAAATAAAAATAATTTTTTTTAAATGATGGAAAATAAACAAAAGTTAATCAAAGTGGTTACTTAAAAGGGAGGGGTGAAACAGAATGGAATGGACAGAAATTGAACAGCATTTTGACTTGGGGATGTAGTTCTCATATAATTAACAAGCAAAATGAAATTACAAAGAAAAAAACCTGTGCAATTCAACAAGTGTGGGGGGCATTTTACCCACAAACAACACAGATGGGAGGAAAGCGGCTGAGGCCCCGGTGTCCTGTGCCGAGGAGCTGGTTCCGCACACCAGTTTGCTGCTCCCAAGCACTTAGTTGTCGGTCCTTCCACACTGGGTCATGTAATTTCCAGACCACCTCGGCATCCTGTTTTTCCCTCCTGGTAACCCCTGAATCATACCTTCCTGTATGAGAATGGGCTTTATTTTTATTTATTTACTTATTTATTTTGGGGGTTTTTTGGCCAGGGGCTGGGTTTGAACCCACCACCTCCGGCATATGGGGCCAGCGCCCTACTCCTTTGAACCACAGGCGCCACCTGGGCTTTATTTTTAATATGTAACCTGCCCCAGTTTTCTGCAGTGTTTGGAAACACTGTTACATTTCTCCTCCACAACAGTGGAAACAGTGTTGGGGGTTTTTCCCCATTGACACCTGAAAGCCACTCCCAGTAGACAAGCTCTGTTTGGTTTTTATTCAGTTGATTTGTTTTTGTTTTGTTTTTTAAATAAATTTCATTGTGTATATTTGAGGCTTACAACATGATGTCCTGGATTACATATAGATAGTAAAATGGTTACTATAGTGAAGCAGATAAATGTACCTCTAATCTCAGAGTTACGTCTTGGGACAAGAATGGCTAACATCTTATTTTACAAAAAAATCCCTAATACAATACAATTTTATTAACTTCAGCCCTCATGTTATACGTTAGATCTCTAAACTTACCCTGAACCTTGGCTGTTCGGTTACCTCTGACCTAACCTCCCTAATCTCCCTCCCTTGGTCCAGTCTCACTTTACATGGGTTTGAGCTTTTTCTTTGTGTGTATTCCACATGTGAGTGAGGTCAATGCAGTATCTGTCTTTCTGTGCATGACTTGCTTCCCTCAGAGTGACGTCCTCCAAGGCCATCCATGTCTTGGCGAATGGCAGAGGCTCCTCTTCTAATACTCTCTTGAGTGTATAGACACGCTGTATTTATTTTTTCATTTGTGTGTTGATGGACATGTAACTGTTTCCAAATCTTGGTGATTGGGAATAGTGCCGCAGTGAACATGGGGTTGCAGGCATCTGTCTGAGGTGATAATTTCATCTTCTTTGGGTATGTACCCAAACGAGGGATTGCTGGATCATATGGTAGTTCTATTTTTAATTTCTTTAGGAACTTCCATACTGTTTTCCATAATGGCTCTGCCAATCTACATTGCTACCAACAGTGTATTAGGATTCCCTTTTCTACACACTGTTGCCTACGTTTGTTATCTCAGAGATAAGCTTAAGGCCTGAGTGAACCGTGTGTCACTGAATTTGGCAGAGCATTGACATGACTCACATTGTTCTCATCCTTGTCCTTTTTACCTCCTGCCTTAAACATGTCTGTGTACGTTTACTGTTGTTCACAAAAGCCATTTCTAAGACCAGGTGGGGTGGCTTGTGCCTGTCATCCCAGCAGGCGATGGGGTGGAGGCAGGAGGACATCTTTTGAGGCCAGAGTTCAAGACCAGCCTGGGCAACATAGTGAGACCTATCTCTACAAAAAAGATTTAACAAAATTAGCTCAGCGTGGTGACAGGTCCCTTTACTCCCAGCTAGAAGGATCCCTTGAGACATTTTCCACCACAACACTCTAGCCTGGGTGACAGAGTGAGCCCAGTCTTCAAAAATAAACCATGACTAAAATTAGAGATCTCCAGGCTTAAAAAATTGGTCTGAATTATTTTGACTTTAGTCAGTAGTTAATGGTTAGGTGGACGGATAGTAGTCATCACTTCATTACATTTCCTTTACTTTAGGATAAGAGCAAGAAGGCTGCTTCCAGTTCCAAAGCATCCAAGAAGGAAGGCAGAGCAAAGGACCCAGCAAAGGTAAACAGAGCAAATACATCACACATCAGTGAGACAGTGACATGGAGTGGGGTTATGATTTCGGTCATGCAATTGCTTACTAGAATCTATTTAGAATTTTGTAAATTTTTATGTAAAAACCCATAGCATACCTTGCTAAAGAAATTAAATTTAAAAAGTGTGTGTGTATGTGTGTATATATGAAGCAACTGGTGCTTTAAATATCTAAATTAATGTTCTTAACACAACTTAAGTTGCCTGTATTTTCTGCCTTATTAAAATACCACCAGAGTTATATAAACTTAGAACATAGAAATTGGGAACTTTCCATTATTAAAACTTTGAAGCTATAGTCAGAAATGGAAGTTAGATAATTCCATGAACATGATTCAAGTGATTATTACTGTGATCCCCTGACTACAATGAGTAATTAGAAGTATGGCTTTAAAAATACTAATCCAATTGCATCAAAGCTCATAATAAGGCTGGGCACCTGTAGCTCAGTGGCTATAGTGCTGGCCCTGTGCAGCAGGGGTGGTTTGTTCTAACCCAGCCTGGGCCTGCTTAACCAAAAAAAAAAAAGCTCATAATAAAAACAAGATAGTGAAATCTTTCTACGGTAGATTCCATTAAATGATATAAGAAATAGGATTGATTGATGGCTATGCCATTTTGTCTCAGATGACATACTTCTTTTCTTGTTATTTAATGCTGGTTGTGCAAAGTCCTTGATCGGCCCTTTAACAAATAATAGAGCATAATAACCCTGTATGAGGAGTGGTGAGCTGACCAGCATGCCCCTGAGTGCAGTTTTTATCCCCTTTACCAATCTTGGCCTTAAAAAAACAAAGAAAAAAGTTTGGAGTAAGAAACTTAGGATCACTTCAGGCTATTTTTACCTCATAAACTTGAAGGAAAAGAAATCGTACTATTTGGGCCAAATGAAGAGAAATTTTGAAAGGACCATCTTCTTTTCCCACTAACTGCCGTCCTTCCTCTCTTTAATTCTGAGAATCCCCCCTCCTCATAAAGCACCTTGATCAGTGTTTTGGAGACCTAACCCAGAAAAGAAAGAGCTCATTGATGGTTTTGCTTTTCCTTTTAGACAACAGAGGGAACTTCTAAGCCAAAAACTGGTGAAAAAGATACTATTTAAAGTTCATGCTATTTGGTAAGTTAAATGTAAATGTAGACATTCTCTGAAATGTAAATATACATTTAAATTAGCATGTAAATGAAGACAACAGCACCTTCTCCAGCCCCAGTGTTACATGGAGCCCACCTCTGGTACATTCCTGATTCCCTTATGCCATGGGCGTGAGATGCCCACTGCCCAGTCTGCAGAGCAGTAGGTCATTCTCTGAAAAGCACTAAATGGGGTGGCTGTGCTCTTGAAACTTTTAAAAACCTTAATCTGGCTTGGTGCCTGCAGCTCAGGAGCTAGGGCACCAGCCACATACATCAGACCTAGTGGGTTCAAATCCAGCACAAGCCTGCCAAACAACAATGACAACTACAACCAAAAAATAGCCAGGCATTGTGGTGGGTGCCTGTAGTCCCAGGTACTTGGGAGGCTGAGGCAAGAGAATCGCTTAAGCCCTACAGTTAGATGTTGCTGTGAGCTGTGACACCATGGCACTGTACTGAAGGCAACAGTTTGAGACTCTGTCTCAAAAAAATAAATAAATAAAAACCTTAATCTTATAATTAAGAGCTCTTTAAAATATTAGGCCACTTAAACAAAAGGACTATCCAAAGCTAGTTGAGTCTTTGAAATCCATTATTATGGCAAAGCAAAATTATCGTGTTACAATTTAGCAAAATGTCCTTAAGAAAGATATTATTGTTACCCAAGATACCAATGTGTGGGGTGGGGAGAAGTTTAGTGTCTGGGGGAAATAAATTACAGGGTTTTTTGGAACCAAGGGCAAAGGAAAACATTGGCCACTTTATTTGTCTTAATTTTGGAAGGCAGCTAAGCTCACCACTATACAACCAACGCACTTGTCTTAATTTTGTAAAGTGCTGTGTTTGATTCTACATTATGGTGACTAAAGGAAACTAATAGATAAAGGAATCTGAGAGCTGGATCCTGATCTTAATCTTCAGATATGGGAGGTCTTACTCTAAGCCATGAAAGCATACAAGCACCCGCTTCCCAAAGCCTAAAAGAAACAAAATGAAGATTGATCCATTTTTATTTTCTATAAGAGGGAGGACTACTGATTACTCTATTACCCCCCCCAAAAAAATATGTTACTAATCCACTCTCTTGTTTACTTAGAATAAGCTCCTTCTAATGGACTGTTATGCAGTGCTTATATGATAAATGTTAGTGTTCTTATACTGTGCTTATAATAAGAAAATTACATATCAAATGGTTTCACTGGATTTTTTATTTGAATTTTTCAAGGTATCTGCATATAAAATCTTCAGCTGGTGAATGCTGACTTTTGAAGAACAAAAAGCTTTGGCAACAGAAAATAATTTTTTCTGGGTGGCTGCTAGATTTGAGTCCTCTGACATCCTAAACATGGTTTGTTATTTTCCAGAAAGAAAATGAATTGCTCTGGTTCACCTGTGTAATTGTGCTGAGTATTGATAAACTTTGAATTTTTTTTTAATTGCCTTTGGTTGGGAGAGAAAGGAAGCTTTATATTTGTAATAAATATATTTGATAAAGTTTCTTAAAGCAACACCAAAAAAAAAAGGGGGGGGGGAGAGAGAGAGAAATTTGCAAACTTTTGCACCTTGTACACACAGTGCCTATAAATCTCAATAGTATTTTCAGTTTGCACCTTGTTTTTTTTTTTTTTTTCTGTTAGCATTAACAAAATGCTTTAAACATTCTTCGATGTTCTGATTTTTTATTACCTCTCCCTTTCCTTTTGGGTTTTTGAACTGTACTTGATTTGGTGGTGGGGGCAAATGTTTACGACATGTTGTACATTAGGCACAACGTCTCTCTTGAGCTGTGAGCAGTAAAGTAAGTCGAATCCCTGGAGAAACCAGGAAGCACTGAACTCTTCCCAGTTTGAAATCTAATTCTTAGAATATTCGTATGGCTTGAACTCTCTTGGCTGACAATGTTACTAAACTGTGCTTTCTATTCTTTATACAAAACCTTAGCACAATTCTTTGCTTGCAGCCATTGCCACATCAGTCTTTCCACTGTATAGCATGAGGCTATAAGAAAGTTAACATTTACCTAATACAAAAAAAAAAAAAAAAATTCCACTTTAAAAAATATTATAGGAGGCACTTGTGATCAAAGGAGTAGGGCTCCGACCCCATATGCCAGAGGTGGTGGGTTCAAACCCACCCCTGGAAAAGAAAAAAAAAAAAAAAAAAAAAAAAAAATATATATATATATATATACACATACATATATATCTACATATATCTGAAATTTAAAATCTGCTTTTCTGCCACAACAATTTAAGAACCAGGCTCTGATGTCTTACAACTTTGAATGGTTTCTCAGACCTTCCTGAGTGACTACCTTTTGAACACTGCACTGATGTCATTGATGGGATTTGATGAATATTTAATTTCATCTGTATTTTTGGTAGTGAATGGATGTCAGGTACATAACATAGAGCAGATCTGGAATTTGTTTCCAAAGCAAACAAATTCCTTAGCATTGGTTTAAAGCAGTGGTCTCAACCTTCCTAATGCTGCAATGTATTTTCATTGTTAACAAAAGGGTTGCAACCCACAGGTTTAGAACTGCTGTTTTAAAGCTTTTGTTAGGACTTAGCTGACTTCACTAATATCACCCATACTGTCTAATGGGGGCAGGGCAAACAAAAATAATAGCACTGCTTATAAGGGGCATCGAATTTAGTTAATATTCTCTAAAAATACTCTGTAAAAGTTACTTACGGGATTTCAAACTGTACTTGCTTAAAATGCTATGTCTGGCTCATCAGAGATGCAGTCATCATCCTATTTTTAAGGCAGAAAACAAGCAAAAAACCCACTACTTTTCCCTAGAGATTTTTTTCCTTTCTTCTTTTTTTTATTAAATCTTAATTGTGTATTCCCTAGAGATTTTAACTGTGTATCTTATTCTCCCATCCCTAGAGATTTTAACTGTGTATCTTATTCTCCCATTTGGGCAGAATAGGTGTTTCCTTTTTTGTTTATTTAAACAAGAAAGACTTTGAAACCTTTGGCATTGACTGATGTCGTTGTAAGGGTGTGGCTGTAGTATTACTAACATCTGAGCATTTACAGAAGCATTTTTAATTACATACCAAATTCCAGAGGTTTAAAAATGCCTGTAGAAGTAAACATTTATTGAAGGTACTCTGAATATGCCTTCTTTTTTTATGAGAAGTTTCTCTGAGACTTGAGTGTTTACTGGTAACTAACGGTGACTGGGGTAATGTAGAAGAGTGAAGGCAGAGGCCTTTTGTTATCTAACTAGAAGAAAATAATCACAAATGTCTGTTTAGAGGGAAGAAACGGACATTTTTTATTACCAAAAAATTGTCAGCACACTATTGTGGTAATATTGTATCTGTTTACAAAATGGGCTTTCAAAAGGAAATGCAGATAGGTTCCTCAGGTGACCAAAACTGAAAATCAGTGTTTCCTTGTTTCATTAATCAAAATATAAAATATAATTAAAGCAAAATATTTTACATTAAAATCTTGGCTTTGTACGCTTTTTTAGAAGGAAAATAGCCAGGGGTTGAAATTACCAGTGATTTCTGTTTCTGTTTTTTGTTCTCAAACCATGAACTATACAATAAGAATAAAAATGGAGTTGGAAATACATTTAAATCCAGAAATGTGATTCTATTCATAGAGTATTACAGCAACATATTTTGACATTTCTCATATCAAGCATATTCCTTTATCTTGAAATTTCTGTCATATATTAAAAAAAATTCATATGTGAGTTCAAAGTCAAAGTTGTCCTCAGGCTAATATACAAGCAAATATTTTCCACTTCACAATATGTGATTATCTATTGATGACTCTGCAATGATTTATTGGCAATAAGTGCCAATAATGAGTTATTTAGGAGTTATAAACTAGGCCAAATAAGGAGCAGAAAGAGAATATCACCTCCCTCCTTAATGGTCAACAGCTATCTGGTATTACTGCAAGTGAAAGGTTTTCCTTGTAGATCTGAACACACTCTTTCTGAAGAGTCTCTGGCTCAGTTAAGAGCTCCCAGGGAAACAGACAACACTCAAATAAGAATTACCTGAGAAGGGTTCTATGAAAGGAGTTTTGCAAGGTGTAAGGAAACCACAAAAAACCCCAGGACCCACTGAGGCCCCTAGTCCTGAAGGGAGAGAGGAGAAAGCAGAGCTGGAGAAGTCTGTGTGGGGGAGGGCCGCCACCTGTCAGGAGGTAAGGGGGGGTCAGCAGAGACTGAGGGAAGCACCTCCACTCGCCCCCTCCCCACACCCCAGCACCATCCTCCTGAGTCCAAATCTAACGGGCAGGAAACCTGATGAATCGTCTTACACATCGGTACCCAGGCAAGGAGCAAGGAAGGAACAGGGTGGACAGCAGATCTGGGTGGGCCAACAGGAGAGCAGGGACACAGCCACAGTCCAGCTTTGTGTGGGATCCAGCTGTCCACTGTCAGTGGTCTTCACTGTTCCAAATCTTTCCAGGAAATTGATAAAACAGTTTATGAGTGACAAACAGGTGGAGCACAGGGTTTAGGACAGGAGAATAGGTGTTCTGTTGTTCCTTTATGGTAAGGAACCTGCCACTTGACACCACAGGACACCTGTCGATGTAGCAATAGCACATTGATGGAAAAACTAACAGCTTTCTTAGAAACAGTCTCATGAATAAAAGGTCAAAAGGAAAGGAGTATCTTCAGCTGGAGCCAAAATAACCATCTCTAGTTTGAAAATACTCACATTCAGCAAAATTTTGGTGATTATAGATAAGAGGAACCAGGCAGGGAACAGAACACTTGTCACAACAGTTCCAGGTTTTCATTTTGCAGCCATACTCTGATTTTATCAAAATTCTTATCCATCCAGCGTATATTTTCTTCAATGGTTTCAATTGTTTGATGGACACACCTAAGCTGAGAACCATTTTTTTTCAAAGAGCTGAAGAATCCTTTTACCTTGTGGGGGAAAAATTGGGGATTTATTACATTAAGCAAATGTAACACTAGGCTAGTTAAAAGAAAACCAAAGCCAAAATTCCAACATTTGTCAAAATTCTATACAGCCCCAGTGCCCGGATGTGATTGTGACACATAAACCTAAGCCCTATGAAATGGCCTCGCACCTCAGGGTATAGGGTCTCCTGTTTTTTTTCTCTGCAGCTCCTTTATGTGTTCACACAGTTGCCAGAATGGAAAAGACTTCACTGTTTACCATTTTATAATTAGGGTTTAATTGAATATGTCTACTTAATCTGGATTCTGTTCTATACACACAGATGCAAACTTAATTTTTTTTAACATGATATCTAACAAGCAAAATGTGCAGAGTATCTTCTTTGCTTAAACAGTTAAACCATGTAAGTGCAGTCTTCCTCTGTGGGCCTGGCCTTATGTGTTATGACAGAAACGCTGGAGAATGGGGCTCTCAGAGTGGTAAGACACAAACCTTGACAATTTTTTTATCCTTATTCATGATACATGCATCATGCCCTTAAGACAAAATCTAAATAAAGTTCTTTATGGTTTTAAAGCGACAAGAGACTCTTGGCCAACTCCTGAAAGATATCTTGGTTCGTGTTTCATCTCTAAAACTCCTGAACTTCGCATGAAGAATTGCTGACTTTGCCACAGTAATGACCATTGTGCTGTTCTCTTCCACCTTAAAGGGTTCTTACCCTTTTCCCATAAATTCTCACAGCATTTACTCCATTTTGACATTTGATCTTAGCCAAAAGGCCCTGAAGCAATAGTCCACCCATCTGTGTAGTCAGGAGGCAGAGTAGGCAATGTATCACCTGCTCAGCACGGAATCCAGACAGCTTGCTCCTCAGCATTTCATGTCATAATAGCACATGGGAAGTTTAGAAATGAAAAAGTGGGCAAAAAGAGGCTTTAGGAAGATCAATTCCAATTTTAAATGATGCAGAGTTTTAAAATACTAAGTACAGTGCAACTTTTTTTTTTTTTTTTTTTTTTTTTTGTAGTTTTTGGCAAAGGCTGGACTTGAACCCACCACCTCTGGCATATGGGGCCGGCATCCTACTCCTTTGAGCCGCCCCACAGTGCAACTTTTCACTGAGCTAAAGGCATGGCCTCCCATGTAACAACCTGGAAAACACTTTTTCACAGTCCTGCCTTCAGCTGTATGGTTCACCCTATGGTTTCATACTCTCCAAACTCAACATTAATTTCCACTCAATTAAAGCTCAACTTTGGGCACTTCTCAGTCATCAAACCACATCAATAATTTAACGGTCAAATTATTTAATTAGTCCTGAAGGACTCCCTCATGACAGCACTGCTAAAGCCAGCTATTAGCCTTGTTCTTACCTTTTTCCTGACCCCAACTGTCTCTCCTACCCTCACCTGCCTAGGAAATGCAGTGTCTCGACAGTACCTACACTGTAGGGGAGTGGGGAGAATGTAGTTGTATGATGTGGGCAAAGTACACAGCCCAACCTCAACAATTCACCAGTATTTTACACTGTGATTACTGTCTAGACCAGTGGTTCTCAAACCTTCCTAATGCTGCAGTGTATTTTCATTGTTACAAAGAGGTCGCGACCCACAGATTGAGAACCGCTGGTCTAGACACTGAGGATAAGGCAGTGAGTCAGGCAGGCACCCTGCCCTCTTGGAGCTCACAGTCCATCTGGGGAGAGGGAGTCATGATGGAGCTCATAGTCCACGGAGTGTGGGAGGAAGGCAGGAAGTCATGATGGAACTCACAGTCCACGGGGTAGGGGAGGCAGGAAGTCATGATGGAGCTTACAGTCTACCCTCGGGGAGGGAGGCAGTAAGTTATGATTACAGTAAACATACTGCTGTGAAGAGCATATGTTAGGTGCATGATAGTGACTGGGGAGAGGGTGACCTGCTTTAAACATGATAGCAGAAGGTGACATTTGAACTAGAACCTCTGAAAGATACAGTGAGACTTTCTAGTGAAAAGCTAGTGAAAGAGTAAACCAGGCAGATAAAAGGAGAACAGCAAAGGCTTAAAGACAGTAGAAACATCTGGTGGCCCAAGGGCAGGAGAAGGCTGTGTGACCCAAGTGCTGTGAGAGAGTGAACCAGAAGAGCTACAGGAACTGGGTAGAGACGTTGGCAGAAGCCAGGTCATCATGGGACCTTCCATGGGAAGGAGGGCTTTGGAATTTATTTTAAGAGCAATAGGCAGAATTTCAAGAAGGCAGTGTCCATCATGGGCTCATTTGAGTGTTAAATGTGGGAGATGATTTGCTAGTGGCAAAGTGGCAGGGGGGAGGCCAGGCGAGAGGCCTGCGAGGTGGGATGAGTGTAAGAGCAGATGTGTGCACAGATGCAGTGCATGTGCTGGAGGCAGGCCCAGGACAGCTCAGGATGCCACCCACCGTACAGAGCCATAGGCTGCTCCCCACTGTGACAATGCCTCAGAATCTTTCATTTCCAGGCTTTGGCCCAGAGTCTTTGTACAGAACACTCTTCTAGATGTTGGTGTTTCCTTTAGCATCTTCTCAAACGTCTCCTAATCATTCTGTAGGACATATCACCATCTATCACCTTGTCACTCTCTCCTGGCCTCATTCATCTTCGGAGCCTGCAACTTTTTAAGTCCTAACACCGTCTGTGGTAGAGCTAAGACCTCGTGTGTGTGAGAAGAGGCACAGTTTTCTGAAGTTGACTTGCGACTGCTTTTTGCTTCATAGCACCCAAAAACAAAATCTATAGCTAATCCATAATCCCCCCAAGTGTTTTGTCTACCCCATATTTACTATTTGTCATAAATTTAAGAAGAAATTCTTTTCTTCTTTACCTCTTCAAGCCGTGTTCTTGTGGAGAATTGATTTGTTGTGCCCATCACCATGTGGGCTATGGAAGGTGAACCAAGTTCAAACCTAGGAACCAAAATTGTCAGAATGTTTTGTGACATATTTATTCATTCAACATAATTTTTAAGGGCCTCTTATATATAACAGCATTTGACTAAAAACTGACTAGGCATGAAAAAGATTTCTCCATTCAGTTAAGATCCAGTTGTAAAAAAAAAAAAAAAAATACTAACATCAAAAGAAAAAGTTAAATAGCCAAAGCAAAATGGAGGCAGAAAACACTTCAAGAATCAGACCAGCGCAGAAGCAAATGAGTAGAAGTGCTGAAGGCAGATGAGGCTTCAGATGAGTCCTGGGTGCAGGAGGGGTTATCTCAGACGGAATGGGAAGTGTCGCTGTCCAGCTTCATTAGTTAGCATTGAATTAGAGTTTTTTGTTTTCTAAGGATATTTTAAGTACTAATAATATCTACCTTCAATTTTAAAAAACCTTCACAAATCCCCTTAAATTATTATTCTTGTTTTATAAACATCACACCTAAAACACAGTGAGGTGACAGCAGGAACTTACATAGTCATGCCACAATTTTTGGTACAACTTACTTTTGTACAAGTTTGTTCCAATTTTCCCTTAGAAACTGCCAGGCCAATGGATATCCTACTGGGTTTCTGCCGATGAGTGTAAGAATACCTGGAAACTCCTGAGTTTTTATTATGTCTCCCTTAAAACTTTGGTCTAGTAGCCTGGAAGGATGAAGAGAAGAAATGTTAGCAATTAACAGGTGATGAAACAGTTATACATGACTGCAGCAAAATAATTTCTTAAAGAGAAACACCAGTGTGCTAATAGCGACATAATAATAAAAGCTATTAATAGCATTTACATAGTGTCTGTGACACCCCTTCTCATCCATTCCCTCATTTGCTCAAAGAAGAGTAGAAGACTATCTGTAGCAAACATTTCAAGAACATTATCAGTTTAAAGATAAACAAAGGTATACAGCTTGAAATGTCTTTCCTAACCCTAGTTCTCCCTAATTATGCGTCATTCTCATTAGATGTGTGCCCACTTGCAGTAATGTTGCCAGCAGAACAGGCAATTCCTGGCCAGAGAACACAAGTAGATGGGAGGATGGTCTGATGTAATTTAATCCCTTGGCCCAGGAACACTGACAATGACTCACCACTGAAGCTTGTCCTTATTCTGGCTCATACAGAGGGCAAATTCAACTTGCTCTTTCTCAGCACTGGATAAAGACTGATATTTATTATAAAGAAAATCCCAGCCTTCAGTGTTCTGGGCCCCCACGGCAAACACCGCCAAGGTCACATCGTTTGGTAGGCTGTGGAAAAGAATACACTCAGACTAATGAACTGGCCTCACAGTCAGAGATGCATATGTGTAAATATTAACAAACACTACTTCTGGCCAGGTGCGGTGGCTCACACCTGTAGACCCAGCTACTTAGGAGGCCGAGGTGGGTGGATTACTTGAGCTCAGGAGTTGGAGGCCATCCTGAGCAAGAGTGAGATTGTCTCTAAAAATAGCCAGGCTTTGTGGCAGGCACCTTGAGTCCCAGCTACTCAGGAGGCTGAGGCAAGAAGATCCCTTGAGCCCAAGAGTTTGAGGTTGCTGACACCATAGCACTCTACCCAGGGTGACAGAGTGAGACTCTGTCTCAAAAAAAAAAAAAGAAAGAAAAAGAAAAAAGGAACAAAACCTATTTCTTTCCTTCAGTGACATTTTATGAAAGAGGAAAATATCTAAAATTGGGTTTTAATAGCCTTCCCCAAAACATAATGTGACATGCCACTTTTATAAGAACCTACATATCTAACCTACCTTAATGATGCTGGGTGACACCCTAACTGGTCACCTTTCAAGTCAAAGGAAGGAAATTCAAACTAGATTTAACATTTATGCCATGTTCACAAGTCAGGAACCCAACAATACTACTGCTTATACATTATTTCTTTGAATGGAAATGTGTAGATTATTGGCATGTTTGTTTCCTAGATGGGATTTAAGCTCCAAATATAAAAGGAACAAAGTATAGAAAGAACAGGGATTTCAATGTATGGTGAGCTCCTGTCGCGCTTAGGGCCAGCCTCCCCCTGAACCCGGCAAGGCCTTTGGAGGCCTCAAGAAGCTGCCAGAAAATCCATGGCCTCTGCTGTGTGGCTGTTCAGTGAGACCTTGTACTGGCTGCACAAAACCAAAGTCACGCTGATCTCTAAACTCCACAGATGAGTTGGTTTTTATGGACAGAAATTCCCTCCTGGCATTTCTTAAAACAGAAAGCTGAGAGCTACATAGGTAAGTCTTAGAAAGCAATTTATTTCCCAAAAAAGGGCAGCAGGAGAGACTTGCTTAATCTTTTTGTTTTTCTCAATGTTTAGCATTGAGGCTAAAAACCAGAAAACATAACCTTCTACATCAACAAATTATTCTGTAGTGACTGACCTCAAATTTCCACCAGATTCCTTCCACCTTCTGAAATAGCCTTCCGCCCTCTGCACACAGGGCTGGTAGCCACGCACGCAGGCCAGCAACAGGAGCCGGCTCCGCAGCAGCCGCTCTGTCACAGAGCCTTCGTCAGCCCACGCCTGCCTGTCAATGAGATCCCTCAGCAGCCTGATGAGGAAGGCCTGTGGGCACCAGACAGGGAGGTAATGACGCGTGTCAGTAGTATGCCACAGATCACTTCATGTTCACATAGTCCTATACGGCCTCAGGTGATGGGGGCTAATTTTTAAAGCTGAATCCACATAGTATTTAAAAAACCATGCAGTTCTGTTTATATTTAATTATAGTCAGAAACAAGGAATGATGAATGATTCTGGAATTTGCATAGCAACCTTTTATAAGGTATCTACTTAAAATCAGGATGAATTGCCAGTTTTATAAACTAAAAGAGACAGTTTATATGACTAAATTTTCAGAACAAATTATGCAACAGGACTTTATGACATTTTGCCAAAAATAACAATTCTGTGCTTCTTCCTTAAGTGCTACTGAGTCCTAGAAAATCTTAACATCAGTAAAATGAAATAAAGGATTTGTGAAATAAAGGGAATAACAAATTCATGAAAATTAAGTGTGAAGTCTTAAAAATGCTGTTCCTATTTATAGTGCCAAATAAAACAAAAGTCTTTGCCAATCCAAATACTGAATTCTTATTTACTTTTCCTTAATATGTGTATGAAGACACACACACACACACACATGCACACACTGATTAGCACTCTTTTTCATACACACACAAAACACACTTACAGATTTCTCCTCATTCCAGGCTCTTACCTTGAATTGAGTTTCCACTTCATTCATGTCTCTTTTCTCCATTAACTTATATATAGGTATCAGCTCATTCAAACCTTGGAACACGGGCAGAATTTCAGTTTCATGTTTCAAGTACAGGGCTAAGTCCAAGGCTTTTTCAATTGATAGCTTTCCAATGCTGTCCAAGAGACACCATGGTTAGTGATTTAAAAGAAAATGCAGGATGTCAACTTTTTGCTTCAAAATGCACTTTAATCTTCTAGCAAAACATTCCGTCAGATAAACATGTCTTACATATAACAACAGTTACATTAGCTGTTTTGTCACACACAACACAATGTCTGGCCTGTTTACAATGGGAAGTCTCTTAACTAATAACAGCAGAGGCTAACACGCGTGTGCAACACAACAGAAGCACGCCAGCACTTGTCCCCACAGAACACTGGCCTATGGGCCAAACATCCAGGGGTAAGATGGGGATCCAGGCAACGATCCTTTAGGAAGACTGGTTAGATTCTGTCAAAAGTATGAGTGCCAGGAGTAAACAAACACCTCTTCTCCACTGCAAAAAGCCTCTGAACATACACAGACACACACAGAGGGCCGTTAAAGCCCTGCCAGTAGGATATTTACTTATATAGGGAACATAAGATTGCTAAGATTCGAGCAAAAACATGCTACAAAGAGGATTTTAAGGGCAGGAATTCCTGCCAGTAGACAAACTAATTCATGCCCACATAAGACAAAAACTCAATTTAATTCAAGTTTGGGGGAGGAAGGGGGGAAGGAGAAGGGAGGGGCGCTGGTGTGCCCCCACCTAATGGGCACAATGTACGGGTGTCTGACACACCTGGGCGAGGGCACAACTACCATGGGGACCTTACCTAACCAATGCAAGCATTGTAACCTAATCATTCCTACCTTTATATCAATCTGAAATGAATAAATGAATAAAGAAAAATAAAAAGATACAGATTCCTTCCTTTAGATTCCTTAGCAGTCACAGACAAGAAGTTAATGTTAACCATGAGGCTAAAAGCAATTTTGGATCATTCGAACTTGTGGGAAAACACCTTTCAACCTCTTCACAGTGATCAATCATTTTGTCTTTAGAAATCAAGAATTTGATCGAGAACAGCTACTTTCAGAAATGAGCCTCCAACTCCATGCAGCTCATGTCACCTGGCCAGCTGGAACGCATTGTGAATGAGACTCGCCCGATCCTGGCTGCTGATGGCTCCGTATGTTCCTTTTAAAAGGCCAGTCAGAGAGTCCCAGCCGTCACCCTCATAATGTACAATGTAATAGCCGTTCATTCCCACGTTGAATTTGATCCATTCCACCTCCTCTGGGAGGATGAGCACATCTAGAGCAAATAAAATAAATCATAGCTCCGTTCACCCACTTGTCTCATGAAAGCTTTTCTGATCAGAGACTGGACAAGAAAATCAGAGAAGAATTTAATACAGAACAATCTGAAATCATCACTTATTTCTTTTAGAAAACAGAAAACAGCAACTCAATAGACAAAAACCAACACTAGCTTTAGACACCCTCTCTGCGACACTTACAAATCAGTGAATAGAATGCAACCATGCACATGATACAACTCAGCAATGTTAACAAAGGGGAATTTTCACTAGTAATCCTTTCTAGTTAGCATTCCATAAATCAACTGTTTTAATCACTCAGGGGTCACATGCGGCAGTGTGATTATATTTGTTCCCATTTTGTTTTTTTACTTCAAAATAAGATATATGCAGTGTGCAAAGGAATTTGTTCATAGTTTGTTTTTTTTTTTTAAACTACAGTCCAGCCCTCCAACAGTCTGAGGGACAGTGAACTGGCCCCCTGTTTAAAAAGTTTGAGAACCCCTGCATCTATATGGTAAGATATTGGTCATTTTTTTGTAAAATCAGAAAGTATTTTCAATTTGATCCTTCTTTATTTTAACCAAGATAAATAGCAAAAGAAACTTAGTATTTAAATCCTATTCAATTCTGGCTGGACCCAGTGGCTCATGACTATACTCCTAGCACTCTGGGTGGCCGAGGCAGGTGGATCGCCCGAGCTTAGGAGTTCAAGACCAGTCTGAGCAGAAGCAAGACCCTGTCTCTACTGAAAAATAAAAAAACTAGAGGTGGCCCCTGTGGGAGTAGGGCGCCAGCCCCATATGCCAGAGGTGGCGGGTTCAAACCCAGCCCCGGTCAAAAACTGCAAAATAAAAATAAAAAACTAGCTGGGCATTGTGGTGGGTGCCCACAGTCCCAGCTACTTGGGAGGCTAAGACAGAAGGATCACTTAAATCCAGGAATTTGTTGCTGTGAGCTATGATGCCAGGGCATTCTACCCAGGGTGACAGAGTGAGAATCTGTCTCAAATTTTAAAAAAGTTAAATTACCTGTCTTTGATTTCAGCAAAAATCTATGGACCATGTCTGATTTGCTGGTAATGAATGTCAGTGGAACATGCCACAGGTACCTAAAGGAAAGAAAGACTGGATTGTTGATTTGATTCAACAAGCAGCTATTCAATCACCTGCCATGTGCCAAGTACATGTGTATTTTAGGCTAGCTATTTTAGCTAGTTTAGGATGGGATGGTATTAAAGCTGTGGTGGCCAGGCTCTCAGGATAACTCCAGTCTGTCCTCCAGCTTTGCAGGGTGTGTCAGCACAGGCACCACTCATGCTTTTTGTATCTCTGAGCAGAGCTAGGAATCTGGTCTCAAGTGAGCCTTGAACCCTTTATAGTGATTGGCTGGTGGGAACTCGGAGGCCTGACTTTATGACACTGATTGCTAGTACAAATCAACCTCATGTGCTCCTAAATCATATGCTGAGAGAGACACAACATTGCTTCTGTAGAACTCCTGCCCATGATGGCAGACTCTTAATCTGATCATGAAGAAACAGCAAAAAACCAAGTTGAAGGAATATGGTCTCAAGTGAGCCATGAACCCTTTATAGTGAAGGATGCTCTATCTGTCCTGTGTTCTTCAGAATTGTTACTATCAAGAAACATGAAGCCTAAAGAGCTGTTTCCAAGAAAATGGGGACCAAAATGATGTGTCAACTATTAATAAATACCACATGTGATCCATTATTATTAAATTCTGAACCAGAATTTATCTTCTGTTTTGCTATAAAGATATTTTTAGGGCAAGTGGAAAAAGTTAAAAGAGGTTCATAAATTAGATCAAAGTATTCTATCAAGTTCATTTCTTAATTTTGATCATTGTACTGTGGTTGTATAAGCGAATGTTCTTGTTTTTTTAAGACAATACCACACTGAAGTATTTACGGGTAAAGGGGTGGAGCCTCATGTCTCCAACTTTCTCTCCAACAGTTTAGTAAAATGTATGGGATATATGTAAGTATATATAGATGGGTACACATAAACATGCACTACAGTTATACAAATAATGCTCACTGCCATTATTTGTCTTTGCACAAATGCAGAGCTTTGGAAATGACTAACATATCTTCCTGACTGCTATAATGCCACCCCACTCTATCATAGAGATGTCTCAAATCCACTCGGTAGGTATATACATACATACACATAAATATATATACATTTGAACGCATATATATATGTTTATATTATATATACACATTCACACACACACAGAGAAGGATAAAGACAGTAAAGAGTTAACATATATCTGGATAAAGGACATGTAGGAATTGTTTGCTCTATTCTTGGGGCTTCTCTATAAGTCTGAGATTACTTCAAATTATTATCCCTTCCTCTGCTCCCCAGCCCACTGGTCTGGCCCCAGCCCCCACTGTTTTCACCACTGCACCTCCATTAGAGCACCCACTGTTTACTTTTCACTTTCCTCCATCACACAGGACAGATTGGCATAAGATAAGAAAGAACTGTTTTGGTGCCCATCCAGGGTCACTCAAGTTGCAGCCTCCTGCAACTTAAAGCTACCTCCTTAAAGCTACCCTTTTGTAGCTTTAAGCTAACAAACAAGTTCCAAGATCTAACTCATAGTTCCAAAAAAATACAACTAAATCTCGTAATTCCAATAAATTGCCTAATTCTTTTGCCCTTACCTCCAACCCAAATACACAAGACAGGGATCAGAAATTACTATCCTATCAAACTACAAATCATGAGAATATTAAAGTAATTATATGTCAACTTTATTGAAATTAACTAAAGTTTAAAGTGTCCTCAATTTTCTTGGGAAGATGGGAGGTAGTGTGCCACCTTCATACATAGACTCAACTGAAAGAGTTTAGAGATAGAGGTAAGGGAGCTATTTCAAAAGCAAGCCTTCATCCTACAGTACAGATGGATTTATTGAGGCAGCAAAGTGAGCTTCACTCTGTGAACATTACCCAGTCTCTGGGGCGTCGTCAGAAGCCTTCATATAGTGCTGCTGCTTCAGGTGCACGTTCTTCCCTCTCACCGTGACGGTTATCAGAGGAAAGCCCTTCTGCAGTGTCCAGGTGTTCATCATGGCCTGCACATCCAGGCCTTCCCATCGCCAGTGCTGGTTCATACACAAAAGGCAGGCACATCACATGACCCAGCTCTGAGCAAGAAGGCCACCTGTGCTCCAAAGGCCACTCCCAGTTGACAGTTCCTCTGTGGAGCCCTTCCTCTGCTCACCAGCCCCCACTGTCTCCACCCATGACACCTCCATTAGAGCACCAACTGTTTACTTTTCACTTTCTTCCATTACGCAGGACAGGTGGTATATCTGGTTCTGCCAGGCACATCCAGGGCTGGCAGCACACCAGGCAAGAGGAGGTGTGTGAATACATGGAGGGAGAAAAAGTGGCCGGGTTCTCAGCACCCATATAACTCTGAGCTCTCAGACGGGCCAGATGGAAAAACAAATGTTTAGGCAGGAGCCTGTGTTTCCAAAGTGGTAATAACAGTGATGGCCCATACTCAACAAATAGCCGTGAACTCAAAACAGATTATGTTCTTTGATACTAAAAGAGCTTTTAGGAAAAGATTTAAGAGGCAGTGAAAAGATAAAATATGCTACAGCACAAATCTAAAAAAGAAGCAGCCAAGATCATATTAATAAAAAGGCATACGCTGTCTGGAAAGTATCCAGCCATGTAACATGGAAAACAGGAGGATGGTAGATAAAATTCTGTTGCCTGTCTAGACTCACCCTCAGTTGCTTATGAAAATATCCCTCAAGTCCAGATAAAAAGAAGTAAACAGACTCAAACTATTTTGTGACTTAGATGTACAAACACGTCATAGCTTAGCAGTTAACAACTTGAGTTAGATGTAGGTTCAGATCCCTGCTCTGCCATTTACTAGCCTTTCCCTAATGATTTCATATCCTCATCTGTAAAAATAGGGACAGTGAGAGAACCTGGCTCACTAAGGAGACAACACATGCTTGCTCACACCTGCCTGAGACTAATGAGTGCGCAGCAAGGCTCACTGACGCAGAGGTGGGAAATGACTGACATCCTCCTGACTGCTACAGCGCCATCCCAACCTACCATAGTAACATGTCACAAGTCCACTTCACAGAGAGCCAAGAGGAAGAAATTAGTATTAGTGAGAAGTATTACCAAAGGAGGTTGTCCAACCCTCCTGTATAGATACATTTTAAGAAAAATGGTAAAAGAATGTCAGTCTGGTGTAATTTCAATGCCGTCTTATCTGGAAAGTTTGGACAGAGTGAGCCTTCAGAAACACGAGGCAAAAGAGTAAACTTCAGGGAAGAAGGGCAGAGGCAGGAACTTACTGAGGATGAGGAAGAATGTTGATCTCCAGGGCAAAAGCCATCCATGCTCTGTGGGTCATTGGTAGGGCAAATCTAAGAAACCAAAACTAAACACGTCACTCCCATGTCTATAGAAAGCACTCATGATTCTCCTCAAAGGGATGAACATGAGGCAAGGAAAACAAAACAGAACAAAACAAGATAATAAGCCCATGAATCCCAAATGCAGAGATGCACAAAAACATACTCACACTTGCCATAGAATTCCACAGGTCCTCGTTTTTGGTGTTTTTATAGCTATACTTCTGAAGATAGTGTATGATACCACTTTTAAATACATCGGCACTAAGGTAATCCCTTAGCATATTCAGAATACAAGCTCCCTGAAAAGAAAATAGAAATAATTGTTATGTGTAGTTGGGTCACAATCTATTCTGCCATCATATTTGATTTCATAATAATTCTTTTAAAATGCAGCTACAGTGGGCAGCACCTGTGGCTCAAGTGGGTAAGGTGCTGGCCCCATATACTGAGGGTGGCAGGTTCAAACCCGGCACCAAACTGCAACAAAAAAAATAGCCGGACGCTGTGGTGGGCGCCTGTAGTCCCAGCTACTTGGGAGGCTGAGGCAAGAGAATCAGGTACCTAAACCCAGGAGTTGGAGGTTGCAGTGAGCTGTGTGAGGCCACAGCACTCTACCAAGGGCCATAAAGTGAGACCTGTCTCTACAAAAAAAAAAAAAAAAAATGCTACAGTAACACTGTTAATGTCTAACAACAGATAGAACAGAGTAGCAGGTTAGATCTAGACCCGTCTAGGTAGGAGAGTCCCTAACCCAACAGTTTGTGCTCTTAGCACACTGAGACCGTTATTTTCCAACAGTAGTCAGGCCTCCCTGTGCGGCAAGGTAGCATCTGTCAGTCCCCTTTGTTCACGTGGGAGTGGACAGCAGTGCAGGCTAAACATGAGACCTTGAAGCACCACCTGGCTCTCCCACTGCCACTCCTTACAGGAGTGGGGACAGGTAAGTACCGCAGGGTCAAGCGCTAGAGACAGAAGCAAAGCAAGCTCGATCCAGAGTACAGATCTCTTTCCCACATGCTCCCATCACCATACACTATGGGTCACAAGCTCGAATGCCTGCAGTGGCATCTGATAGGTGTAAACAAGGGAAGTAGTCCAAGGGTAAGAAGAATGCTCTTTCACACTAGTTTTCCTCTGTACTTTTGATGGAAACATATAAGGAAGAAATATTGTTATGAGAAAAACACTAGCAAAGCCGTGTGGTGAACAGCAGCACGTCCTCGGCCTCATAGAGAAGACAACAGGAGGGGCTGGGAATGGGGGACAGAAAGGCCGAGCTTTGACCTTATAAAGAAGGAGCACAACTTACCTCTAGCTTATGCTGCCAAAGGAAATACAGGCCCTGAATGGCCCAATCCTCCCCTTTTTCCCCAACAAGAATCCAGAAATCCATATTTTTATATAGAATCTCTCAATTGTTAAATGACACCAACAATCCCAATTCTTGCTGTCAAGCTCAGTGTGCAGGACAGCACTTTGCAGTCAACAGCAGAAGCCATCACTCCAGGCCCTGAAAGCCAAGCTGCACGGGCAGGAAGGCATACAGCCTAGCACAGAGCTGATGTTCACCTGCTTGTTGAATAATGAGTCAAAGACAGACTTTCTGCAGCCATGAATCTTCAACCCAAGAAAGAGTTAATGAAGAAGTAAACATAATATTATCTTTAGGATTGTGAGCAAAACTGCAAGTTAGGCCGACAAGAGTTAACTGCAGCCAGCACACATCAGGACAGAGGTCTTCAGTCTGGGTTTAACCCACAACCTTACCGGTAAATAACCTCCCCACCCCCATATTTATAAATAGGCTTAGAGTAGCCAGGTGTTGTGGCGGGCACTTGTAGTCCTAGTTACTTGAGAGGCCGAGGCATGAAAATCGCTTAAGCCCAAGAGTTTGAGGTTGCTGTGAGCTGTGACACCACAGCACTCTACCCAGGGCAACAGCTTGAGACTCTGTTTCAAAACAAACAAACAAACAAACAAACAAAAAAAAAAAACATAGGCTTAGTCTCCAAACTGGACCCTTATATTCATACATTGTTACCTTTTCATAAGAAACATCATCAAACATCTCCTGGATCTGAGCAGGATTTTCAACAGGTGTGGACACAGGGTGTGAGGAGTTTAAAGCATCTACTTCCATCACATTAAAACACTTGCCAAAAAAATAATCTTCCTATTGAGACAGGAAAAAGGAAACATCACCTATGATTTACACTTAAGTAAAAGATGCGAAAAGAGGAAGCCTTGGTCTAGGGTAGTAAGTCTAAACTAAAAGTTTTTGAGTCAATTTGTGCCATATTTGTAATATTTGTGAACTAGGATAGAATTACTATTTTCTGAAAAGTATCTACAAACAATAATTTCAGGTAAACCTTATAGATTTTGTTCATCCTGAATACTTATAACTATTTATTTGTTTATTTTTTGAGACAGAGTCTCACTATGTTGCCCTTCGTGGATTACCCTGGCGTCATAGCTCACAGCAACCTCCAATTCCTGGGCTCAAGTGATTGTCTTGTCTCCGCCTCCTGGTTAGCTAGGACTACAGGCACACGCCACAATGCCTGGCTAGTTTTTAGAGACAGGGTCTCACTCTTGCTCAGGCTGGTCTTAAACTCCTGTCCTCCAGCAATCCAGCTGTCTAGGCCTTCCAGAGTACTATGATTACAGGCATGAGCCACCTCATCTGGCCTTATATAGCCAAACAGCAACAACAAGAAACTAAAATGTGGCCGGGCACAATGACTCACACCTGTAATCCTAGCACTTGGGAGGCCGAGGCAGATGGATTGCCTGTGCTCATGGGTTCAAGACCAGCCTCAGCCAGAGAGACCTCGTCTCTTTAAAAAAAAAATAAAAAATAGCTGGGCGTTGTGGCAGGTGCCTATAGTCCCAGCTACTTGGGAGGCTAAGGTAAGAGAATTGCTTGGCTTGAGCCCAAGAGTTTGAGGTTACTGTGAGCTATGATGCCATAGCACTCTACTGAGGGCAACAAAAGTAAGACGCTGTCTCAAAAAAAAGAAAAGAAAAGAAAAGAAAAGAAACTAAAATGCATAATGATTTCAACATTCATTTCTACTATTATAGAGCACATAATGGAAAAAAAAAACGGAATAAATTCCAACCTCCACCTACTTTATTAAGGCATGTTAACTCAATAGAACAATATGTATCCATAATCATTTTTATTAAAGATTATGTCAAAACATAAGAAATATCTGTGATCCATTAAAGTGTAATATTGACATGTAGTTTATAATTGCAATGGTATATAAATAAATTATGTGTCTAGGCAGGTGAAATTGGGAAATAATAAATATTCACAAATGAAAAAAATCATAGTAGGGGAAAAGATTTTTTTTACACAAGTTTACTTTTAATTTTGTTAAATGTGAATTGTCTCGAGTTAAACATGTGGGGGGTTTTTTGTTTTGGGGGGTTTTTTTGCAGTTTTTGGCCGTGGCCAGGTTTGAGCCCACCATCTCCAGTATACGGGGCCAGAGCCCTACTCCTTTAAGCCACAGGCACTGCCCTAAACATGTGATTTTAAAACAAACATATATCAGTTTCAAAGCTTGTTTGTGACCATAAGTCTATGATGGTACATAATTAAATACACAGCTACTTTAAGCATAACTCCATTTGATTTGGCAATCAGTGTCCTACTGAGATAACAGCATTCTGTACCTAATTATTCTGCAATGAGCAACCTGGCAGTTGGAGAAATGATAAGGAATATTCAGGCTGTCATTATTTCTATTTCTTTGATATTACTTCAACACTTAATCTCATAATAGTCATAGATGTACAGTAGAGTCTGGAAATAAGTCTTTCTGATGTATCATGAATACTCACTAGCATCTGTGAAATGATTCACGTCTAAACACTCAAGGAGGTTATCAGTGAAATCTTTCTATAACATAACCTCTGTAACTAATGATATATTTTCCAGCAACAATGAACAGAACAACAGATTAACCTAAAATGTAAAAAAAAATAAATATTACTACTTACAACTTTCAGCTCAGGATGGGTCACACTGACAGACACAAACTCCATAAACTTGGCGAATCCCTCATTTAGCCAAAGATCATTCCACCACTCCATAGTGACCAGGTTCCCAAACCACTAAAAGGAAAACATTCATCAGTTGATTCACACATTTCTATGGAGACTGGATTATCTGCTGTCTCTGATGGCAGCTGTACATAAAAGACATTCAGAAAGAATTACAGGCCAGCTCTGTGCCTGTACCTCAGTGGCTAGGGCACCAGCCACATACACTGGAGCTGACAGGTTCGAATCCATCCTGAGCCTGCCAAACAACAATAAATAGCCAGGCGTTCTGGTGGGTGCCTGTAGTCCCAACTACTTGGGAGGCTGAGGCAAGAGAATTGCTTAAGCCCAAGAGTTAGAGGTTGCTGTGAGCTGTGATACCACAGCACTCTACCCATGGTGACAAAGTGAGACTCTGTCTCAAAAAAAAAAAAAAAAAAAAAGAATTATATATTAGGTACCTAATGTCAGTATATGAATGTGAACATGTATCTATAGAACTAATATTTTCTCAAAGTAAAAATAAAAACCCTTCAAAATGCATTCTAAAACATGAAACCTAACGTGCTAAGGAAATAGTTTTTCTTATGAGAAAGAAGACAAAGTAAAAATTATAACATGCATAGCCTCATATTTCCCATACAAGTGACATCAATACAGTTTAACTATACTTTCCAAAGGTGTGAGTAAGTTTGTACCGACCTGGTGGGCGAGTTCATGAGCCACAGTCATTGTGATGGCAAGCTTACTTGATGCAGAAGACTTCTCTGCATCAAACAACAGAGAAGATTCTCTATATGTTGTCAGTCCCCAGTTTTCCATTGCACCAGACTGAAAGTCAGGAATAGCAGCAAGATCTTGGGTAGAAAGTAACAAAATAACATTATCAATCTCTCCAGTACACATCCCCCAAATGCACTTCATGGTTAGGAACAGGTATTAGGACAGGGAGCCACACTGTCAGTGCAGAGACGGAGCTCTAGACTGGGAGAACCTTCCATAATGCAAAAAGGGGGCTCAGTGACTCAGGGTCATGTTGCTGGGAACACAGCAGTCAGACTGTGTCTCAACCCTCTTGATTCCATTTCTAGCTTTCTTATTATTTTTATTTTATTTTTTTTCATTTCTAACTTTCTGATGAGGAGTTTGGGGCACTGGATAATATTAACAATTACTTCAATAATCTACTTGGTTGTAGATGCCCAATACCTATATATATTTAAAACCTCAGACAAGAGTTCTAAGGGCTCACACAAGAAAAAAAATGAAGATTTTCCTATACCATATATTCATTCAAAAAGCTTACTGAATACCTTCTATGTTCCTGCCACGCATGTGGCAGCAATGAAAAAGCATAGCCACTTCTCTGTGCTGTTTGCCCACTAATCAAATCAGAAAGCAAAACAGTCCCCACGCTCTGTGCCTCAGGAAGTGTATCAAGATATGTCACTGAAAGTCACTGCACAGATCAGAGGTGAAGAAATGCTCAGAGGGTCAACCAGATGTCTGATGCATGTTGGCGTTATGACAGGAGGGCTGTTAAGATGAGCATGGGGTGCACCAATTATCTTGACCTATAATATGTCTGGGACCACCCAGTGCCACATCACAATATCTACATAAAATCTCTACCTTGTTTGGGTAGGGGATATGGTATCCTGAAATAATCCTCATAAAATTCTAGAAGAGTCACTGCAGCACCCAGCGCGTAATCTGCCTGATGTATCTTGTCTGGCACAGCATATATGGAAACCTAAAGAGAAAGGCACAAGGAAGGTAGCTTTGAGTAGCTTCTCTCCACCCCTGCATCAGACTGACATTAATGCTTTCCTACTGTGGGATATGGTCACCAATATTAAAGAAGACAACTGGGAATCCAATTTCTTGTATTAATGCTGACTTTTCATGATCAATTCCACTTCTGAAAACTACAAGTGTTGATGATACACACACAAATTTTTCTTAAATGTGTTCATAAGGTAGCAAAAAGGAAAGGAAGACTTAGAGGCCAAAAGTGAAGTGACAGCCAGGTTTTACCAAGGGTACTAGTCGAACACAGCTGGACATGAGTTTTGGTTCAGAAGAGCTTAGGGGACATGAGGCAAAGTCCAGGGCCTGCCCCCAGTGGGAAGCTTAACAGGACACACAACCCCTGCATACAGCTGGATCCTGAAGGCCATGCCCCCAGTGTAAGGGCAAACTAGAAATAACCACTCCTTTCTCCAAGCTGACTGCTCTATCTTCCTTCCTTCCCACAGCCAGAAATCCCTTGCTAGGATAGTCAGTAACATTTACTCCAAATTGCAAAAAGTTACACACAGAAGTAATCTAGAAACTATTGAAGGATCTAGTTCGATTTACACCTTCCAAAGAAGTAAGAGCCAGGCTGAGGTTGGAGAGCCAGGTTGGGGTGGAGGCAGGACCATGACCCAGCCAGGCCAGGCCCCCTCTGTGTCACATTTATGAGAGCCTCGCTGTACCAGTGGGCATCCTGGTTTGCCCAAGCTTGAGCATATTCCCAGGACACAGGACTTCCAGTTTTAAAACCAGGAGAAGTTGGTCACCATATGTGGCAATCAGAGGCTCACCTTGACTCCACTCTTGGTCATCGTGCTGACAGACTCAAAATCTGAAATAATGAAGGCTACTAAATAGGTGCTCATCTTCACAGTGACATCAAAATGGTCTTCTATGAGTCCTCCTGAAATACTCACAGATTTTACCTAAAACCAGAATAACTCAAATTATCAAATAAGTCAATTATCTTATACACCAAACATGCATTATAAAGAGACATTTCCTAATTACCAGACAAGATATTGAATGTAATGTCCTGGCATTTATATAATTACTTTAAAAGTTCTCTTTCTATTATCTAATTGAAATTTAGATATTAAAGTCAAACCTTTATCAATTTCTTTTTTTCTTTTTTTTTTTTTTTTGAGACAGAGCCTCAAGCTGTTGCCCTGGGTAGAGTGCTGTGGCATCACAGCTCACAGCAACCTCCACCTCCTGGGCTCAAGCGATTCTCCTGCCTCTGCCTCCCAAGTAACTGAGACTACAGGTGCCCACCACAATGCCAGGCTATTTTTTTGGTTGCAGCTGTCATTGTTTGGTGGGCCCGAGCTGGATTTGAACCCACCAGCTCAGGTGTATGTAGCTGGCGCCTTAGCTGCTTGAGCCACAGCCTCCAAGCCAGTCAATTTCTTTTTTTATTGACATATAATTTACATACTATAAGAATTACCATTTTAAAGTACACAATTCTGTGGTTTTGGTTATATTTATAAAGTCATACAATCATCAACACTCAATTTCTTTTAAATAATCCAGGTGATTGCAAACTGACTTAGATTTAATACATATGGATCGGTCACGTGGACAGGACAAAGCAAAGGTAGGATTGCTGGTTTTGTCAAGCTGTGGTCCACTTGTCCTTAAATATACATATTTGAGACTTACCTGGAAATGGAATGTCTAGTATATTCTGTGCACTGGGAAAACACACAGCCAAGTACTACCTAAAAACAGCTTCTGTTTCTTTATACAATTAAAAGTCATCTATAGAGAGGCCTGATCCTGCAAAGCCTCTTCCAAGCTCAGATTTGCTTCCTTGGAATCAGCTTCTAGGTGTAGTCAGGGAGTAGTCTTGTGAGTTGAGTGGGGTTGATGAAGGTACAGTCTAAGGTCTGCTTCCAAGAAAAAAGTCTAATACGTCTGCAATAAGAATCACTGAGGTGGACAAGATGGCTGACTGAAACCAGCTTTCCACAGAGGCTCCCATCCAGAAGGAGAGTTAAAGGACAAAACTTTAGCAAGTAACCTGGTAGACTTGAGCTGCACCAAGAGAGAAGGCTGAAGAACGCACATCAACCCCACTGAGGTGAGATGCGACCACAAGGATACAAACAAAAGGTACAAAATCCATCGCCAAGCGGACAGGAGTGCCCTCCCCCATGAGAACGGCTTGAAGTGTCCCACAAACAAACGGGCAGAGTTCAAAGGTCCTCCACTACACTCCATGGGAGAGACCCTCTAAAAACTGGACCTGCCTCCCCTACTAGGGAGCCTTGGCATCCTCCTGCCAGGCATAAAACTGTATAAAACTGTATATACTCTCTACCTGCAACTCTGAGCTCCCAGCACTCCCCTCCACTCTCACTCTGAGGTCTGGAGGCCTGTCCCCAAGGAGTTCAGATCCTTGGGTGATTTCTTGAGGGGTGTGGACAGTGCCTAAACTGCAGCTGGTCAGCACTAACTCTGGGGCACAGGAGTGAAGAGAGGACGGTCGGCTGAGAGGGAACCACACCGAGCTGCAGCAGTTCCCTGAGGCATGTCTTTTAGTAGCAATATAGCTAGGCATAAAACCATATAAAACTGTATATATTCTCCACCTGCAACCCTGAACTCCCAGCATTCCCCTCCACTCTCACTCTGAGGTCTAGAGGCCTGTCCCCCAGGAGTCCAGACTCTTGGGTGATTTCTCGAGGGGTGTGGACAGCACCTAAGCTGCAGCTGGTCAGCGCTGATTCTGGGGCATGGGAGCAAGGATGGTCAACTGAGAGGGAACCACACCAGAGCAGCAGTTCCCAATGGCACAATCCAGCAGCCGTCTTTTAGCAGCAATACAGCTCACACCCAGATTTTCTAAAGACACACCCCCAGTCTTCCTGGGCAACCAGAGGAGGCCGGCAACCACCCTTGAGTAAAGGATTTGCCTTACCAACTCACAGACCCAGGAAGCTCCCAGGGCGGGGCTGACCCAGAGACAGCTTTACTGAGCCTAAGACGCACCTGGCCCTCAGAAGATCGTCAGCCTATAGACAAAGGAAAGCAGCAGGATAGAACTGACAATAACTTCAACCACGGGCAGGACTGGACCTGACTGAACACCCCCCAACCTTCATCAAGTGCCCGAGGTTGTCAGCCTCACCTCCTCCTGCTAGATAGAGGCAGAGCGCAGCGGCCTGGCAGATTTCCTTGTGATTCAGGCAGGTGCAAACCACTGGAGTATCTGTTCACTACAGGCAACTGGGTCAGCCAACTGTAGGGCTATCAGTGACTGGGTGGACAGTGGTGCAAGGTGGGGAAGGAGGCATCAACCTTCCCAGACTGATCTATTGGCTGGGTGGCTCCTCCTGACTCCACACAGCACTGGAGTAGTCACCATATTAGAGTAGTAACCAGATCCCAGTAATCCAGTTCCCAGAGACCTCTTAAACTCTCCTACCCAACACAGGTGCTGACTGAGACAATTGATTTGGACCTTTTGAACTGAGCCAACCACCTAAGGATTATTCAGGGGGTGCCCTGGGTGTGTGGTTGTAGGAAGGTTTGATTTTCCTTTTCCAATTGTTGCCAGTGGTGGGTGGGATGACTTAATTGCTGATATTTCTCCACAGCTGAGACTTCAACCCAGAGTAACTGTTTCACTAGGGTTGAACAAAAACCAGCTGAAAACTAGACAGAACCACTTAGCCTCACCACACCAAACAGGGCCCCAGTTTCTCAGGGCACAGCACTGTATGGGTCCTTGACAAAACTCCAGGGGAAAAGTCAAAGGGAGTAAAACAATCATGGGGTGGAATCAGCAGAAAAACTCAGGTAACATGAATAACCAGAATAGATCAACCCCCGCAAGGAAAGATATGGCAGATACAATTGAAGATCCCATTCATAAACAACTACCTGAGATGTCAGAAATCGAATTCAGAATTTGGATTGCAAACAAAATTAATAAAGTGGAGGAAAATTTGGAAGTAAAACTTTAAGCAGTAATTCAAATGTCGGAATTAGGAATTTGAGGAGAAATTCAAAAGTTGTCTCAAGAATTTAAGTAATGTAGAGACAAAACCACCAAAGACTTAGACACACTGAAGCAAGAATTTGCAGCCCTCAAAGATCTGAAAAATACAGTAGAATCCCTCAGTAACAGAGTGGAGCAAGCAGAAAAAAAGATTTCTGACATTGAAAATAAAGCCTTTGAATGCTCCCAAACTCTCAAAGAGGAAGAGAAATGGAGAGCAAAAACAAATCATTCCCACAGAGAGCTCTGGGATAGTTCAAAGAAGGCTAATACCTGATTTATTGGAATCCCTGAAACCAATGAAGTGGCCTCGCTACGTGCAGAGGCCCTTCTCCATGAAATTATGAAAGAGAATTTTCCAGACATGCCTAGAGATTCTGAAATTCAGATAATAGACAGTTTCAGAGCCCCAGCATGACTCAGCCCCAATAAGACATACCCCATGCATATCATAATTAACTTCACTAAAGTTAATATGAAGGAGAAAATTCTCAAAGCAGCTGAAAGTAAGCCATTACATACAAAGGGAAGAATATTAGAATGACTGCAGATCTCTCTGCTGAAACTTTTCAAGCCAGAAGAGGGTGGTCATCGACTTTTAATCTCCTAAAGCAAAATAAC